>BKCP01003335.1:3058589-3073507 GCA_008636005.1 Striga asiatica
TCATGCAACCACAATGAAACTTGAATAACATAAGCTTGAAGTTTTTATACAGGTCTATATTAACTTTGATAACAAAAATGAATATTGTTTGTACGTAATGGGTATTTTTTCCATAAATCTATACTTATATAATAAGAATTAACATTTATCAAAATTAGTAACTTAATTAATGGTCAAAGTCAGTTTTGCATTTATTACTTTCCAAAATCGGTAACTCTTTTATGTCCATTTTACACACCTTATTAAGTCAGCATTTATGTCCTTTTCACACGCCTTTTAAACTCATTAATTATACCGATTTAATTCTCATCTTTTAAACTCATTAATTATATCGATTTAATTCTCATGAAATAACCCCGATTCACACCCTCATTAATAGCGTCCTTATCGCATACTTTTTTATGGTAACGAAATAATCTCATTTCACACGAGCATCCTTATCACATATTTTTTTAAGGTAACGAAATAATCTCATTTCACACGCCTTTTAAACATATTTTTTTAACGATAAATTGAAGAAAAAAAAATCGTATTATAAGGAGAAAAATATTTGGGATAATTTTAAAATTAAAAAACAAAATCCGTATTATGAGGAGAAGATATTTCATACACCTTATCAATATTCAAAACTGATATTAAAAATTGTTATTTATTTCCTAAAACAAATACACGTGTTGAATTATTATCTCTAAAAAATTATAAAGAATATACGCATATATAAATATGTACATATACACATATTAAATTTAAATATTTGTAGATATATTTTCTTTACAAAATAATCTAGAAAAATCTCTTTTACACAATGTTAAATTCAAATGTTCTTAGATATGTTTTTCTTCTAAAATTGTTTAGAAAAGTTGTAGGTGACTTCACATCTTTCAAAAATAATATAGAAAATTTTGAATACTTTTACATATATACTAATATAATATTTTAGGTGTTTTTAATATTAAACATACAAATTTTATATTCTCTTATATAAAATAATGTAAATTTCATATTTTCTTATACAAAATAATTTTACATTGTTTGACCCCGAATATTTAATTTATAATTATTAATTATTGTTTATCTTTCTCTTTAATTTATAATTATTTTTTTTTCTTCCTCTTTTTAAATAGGATCAATAGTATTTTCCACTTCCGTCAGTGACTCAAACTCGAGATCTATTTATAATATTATTAATTTAATATTGTTTCCGTGCATTGCACGGGGTACACACTAGTTTCATTAAATTAAGTTTTGTGAATTTATTACTAGTTGAAGATAATTTTAAGTGAAAATTTTTGGAAATGTATTTAAAAGGTACCATATTTACTGCATATTTACATACATAGACGGATCCACATGGGGTCCAGGGGGAACATGGACCCCCTCATTTTTTTTAAATATCATTATATATATACATATAAAAAAACACTATAAAATATGGACAAACATGAAAAAAAATATTTATAATATATAAATAATTAATAATTAGTTTTTATGATATTTTAATTTAAATTAATATAAATAATTAAAACTTAGTTTTTATGCTATTTATTGAAAAATATACTAACGTTCTTTATATTTTACATTATCAGATAAATTTTTAAACATATTTATAATGATTTACTCTTTCGGCCTCTTAATTGTAAATCGATTTAGTGATTTACAAAAGCGAGTATTTAGTTCGATTGTTAGATTTTTAAATGTTTACTATTTACTTTTTTTTTGTGTAATCACATATTTTTAATTTTATTTTTTTTAAAAAAAAATGGTCGTTTGATAAGCTCTAATCAACAAAAATGCAATGCAACGTACCGTAAATGTTGAATTTAAATCAAAAAACTATTTTTTTTTTTATAAATTATAGATGTTGAAATTAAATTATAAATACATGAAATCTCTATTTTTGTTTATTTTTGTAAAATTTTGATGGTGATATAGATTCTAAATTTTTTAAAACTTAATGTTACATATATCAATATTTATGTTTATAACTAAACACATTTTTATATGAAATGAGCGTTTTGACTTAAACTACAAGCTCGTTATTTTGTATTTAAATTGGACCCCTGAATAAAAATCTTAGATCCGTCACTGTTTATGTATTATATGGCATATTTCTAGACCGTATAGGCTCTAAAACTTTTGGCCCAGACAATAACTAATAAGCTTTGACTGTTAGTTCACAGAAAACATGTGCTACTCTCCAATCCTCCATATTTGTCCCAAACTAGCTTCAAACTGCTGTTATCACTGAATACATTAATTTTTTGTTGGGAATTTGTAGTACAACAATGTCCAAAACTTTCGTATGTTCAATTGTACTGTAATTCGCTGTACGAAAAAGTGAATCATTGGTTATTGCTCGTTCTTTAACATTTTTTTGATAATGAGCAGCAGCTTGTGGTGGAGAGAGAAAGAGGGGATGCAGAAGACATTTTTGGAGTTGGGTTTGGGTCAGTTGGTTTCTTTGAACTTGGCAGTGATGTCATTTACGGCTTCTTTAATCTCCATTGAAGGTAATAAAATCAATTGCTTTATTTCTTCATTTTCTTCTCTAAAGATACTCACTCTTTGATTTGCTTTAGGTGGGTGATTTTTTTTTTATTTTTTTTATTTTTTTTCTTCATTTTTTTTGGTTAGATTTCATGTTTGTTTTGTAGTCCAATATCCTTCATATTTTTTTTCTTTTAGTATTTTTGTCTTTTTTTCTTTAGAATATGAAGATTCTATTATCATCTTTTATACCTAACTTTATTCAATTAGGCTGGTTATACAGTGGATACACCTCTTATATTATAAAATGTCATACTTTTATTTACGTTTGATTTTTAATGTATTTCATCTGGATATGAAATTATGTACATCTGTTGAGAAGTATCTAACAATTAATCCATGTAACAATAGCACTATTGTTTTAAAGTCTACTAGTAATCACCTGTGCGATACACGGGGAAATTATTACCTATATGCTTTTTAAGATGCACTTTTGTATATAAATTATGTAATAATGCAATGATCATGATCATAAGAATAGACATATAAACATATAATTAGACTGAAAAGATCATATATTATTGAACACTTCTCTATATACAACATTATTGGTTTGATTCTTTGGCATGTCATCTTCGCCAAAAATTAAGATTTTCAAACATTTTCGGTTAGTGACATGTGAGACAACAACATATAACTGGTCATGACTGAACACTGGTTTTCTTAAGAAATAAGCAAACATGAGATAAGGATTGTCCTTGTCTTTTGTTTATAGTCATGGCGCAAGAAACCATAATGGGAAACTGTCGCTGCTGGAACTTGAAAGGAATTCTAACATCAGAAGGAGTTATGACCATTCTTGGAATCAGCACCTTATCACCAGCATGATCTCTTGTGAGTATCTTACACTCAAGAACATGACTGGATAGCTTTGTCACAACCAATCGTGTCCCATTACACAAACCCATGAAATGATCCATGTTCCGCAACATGACCGGAGTTCTAATTTTCAAATACAACTCATGGTTCGGTATTCCAGAACACTTGATACTATTCAAAAACTCAGGCGTATGGAGATCAGACAAAAAATCATTATTAGAATCCGATTTGCATGTACTGTCAGAACTCAAGTACATACGACCATCCAACAAATTCAATGATGTCATGTACTCATTGATAGACTGGGCCACATCCAACGTCGGCCCTAAAATTCAAATTACAAATCAACTTCTAATTTTTCAAAGAATTTTAAAAAAGTTATAAATTGTAGTAAAATCTAAAATTTGCGAGAACTTTTTTTCAACTTAAAGTAAATCCCTATTGTTATTTTATAGTATAGATTGAATTTCCAAAAGAACTAAGTCAAAGGTTTTGACTCAATTTTTTTATCAAGTTTCTATAAATGATTTTTTAATCAACCTCTTTCAATATATATATATATATATATATATAGATATATAAGTACATATATATATATATATATATATATAAAATATAGATATATAAGTACATATATAGTACTCCCTCCTTTTTTTAATAAGTATCGTTTTGAAAAGTTGTACAGTAATTAAGAATTTCTTTTGTCAATAATTACCCTCATTAATGAGGATAGAGATGAATGTTTTGAGAAAAGATGAAGATTGAATATGAAAAGATGCAGTGTATTTATTAGCTAGATTGGGGTAATAATGAAAAAATATGTACAAAAGATCCAAAACGTCATTTATTTGGTTAATTGTTAATAAAGCCAAAATGACATTTAAAAAAAAAGGAGGTAGTATCTATTAATAAATAAAAAAACAAAGAATTTACTATATATAATAATTTAAAACTTACCAAGAATGTTTAAATTACTTATAACCAAACTTGTTTTATATGGCTTGATATTACATTTACATTGATATATTTTGATCTCCTACAATCATGCTCCCTAAGTAACTAATAAATTAGATATCCTTGCTGTATATATTTCACATGTGACCTTTCAATTCGGAAAGAATCAATTGACATTATCCTCATCCACAATTCAACATCATCCTCCCGGGTTTTTTTGTTAAGAAATTGATTCGAATATTGCTTTTAAATCTCATTTTTTTACTCAAATTGCACGTGCTTTTTAACAAATTTTTCTAAATTAGTAAGTCAAACAAATTAATTAATAAGTCAAAAATTCTATTTAAGTATTTTTCCAACAACCTTTTTATATATATTAAAAAGAATCATTATTTACTCCTGACAATGAAGCCGATTTTCCTACCAATATACTGATTTTTTATCAAACAAATTGATCCGAATATTTTTGTAAACCAAATAAAAAATCATCAATTTTTCTTAAAAATGCAACCGAATTTTCCTAACACTGCACCGATTTTTTTACCAAACAAATTGAATTGAAAATAATTTTAATAAAAAATTGAAACAATTTGTTAATGTTTATGCAACTGTCTCTTTCCTAAAGAAAATGATATGAACTTAACAAAAAAAAAAAATGATCTGAACTTACCAAAATCTCGGTAAAACATGGTTAAGAAAAAACATAAGAATCTAAAAAAATCGATGAAATTAAATTTTGAAAAGTTGCACACAATTTTTCATAAATAATTGGGTAAGGTGACTTTAAATATCAAAGATGAACCGCTTTTGTTACCAAAAATGTGGACACAGTTTTGAATGTACATCCGTCCAAATATCAGTTTTATTCTAAAATAAAAATTGCACGTGGTTTTATCCAATTTACACACTTTTTTTTTTGAAAAAAAAATATTCAATAAGATTGGAAGAATTGGTTAATAATTACACAACTATTTGTTTCCTAAATTCGTATCCAATTTGTACGGTTTTAAGTTAATTTGTATTTAGAATTGTTTTCATAAATAATTGACACATGTTTTGCATAAGAATCTCCAAATTTGTTACCAAAATATATGATTTAAATTTTGGTAAAAAAAAAATTAAATATGATGTGAAAAAAATGGGATTCAAATTTTGCCATAAGAATCTCCAAATTAGTTACCAAAAAAATATGATTCAAATTTTGTTACTAAAGATTCACATGTATTTTTTCGAACTTTCCATTTATAGTAAGTCAATTGTTTTATTTATTAGGTCAAGCTTTCTATTAATGTATTTTTTCAACAACCTCTTTATATATATATAGACATATATAGATATAGATTTGCACCTAACATGATTCAATTTGGCTCATTATACAGTGGATGCTCCTCTTGCACTGTCATTCTCAACATATTTGTCCTTAGCTGTGGTGTATGGGAGTGTTATGTTATACCATCGCCAAAATTTGTTGGTAAAATACATTTTTCCTCACCAATACGCGTTCGAACTGCTTGTTAAATTTTAAACAACTAACTAACACATTGTTGAATATAATTATGATTCAAACAATCTCGAAATGTAGGTTTCTTGGTATTGGTATGTTCTCCTTGCGTTTGTTGACGTCCACGGCAATTATTTCGGTAAATCTTACCTTTGATACTCTGTTAATTGATGCAGTAATTATTCAAATTTGGATAAGACACTGATATTCACTTTTTTTTGGTACTATTTTCTTACTGCAGTTAACAAAGCATTCCAATTCACGTCGATCACAAGTGTGACGATCCTGGATTGTTGGACGATAGCTTGGGCAATTATTCTCACATGGATTTTCTTAGGAACGAAATATTCCGCTTGGCAATTTTTTGGTGCAGCAATTTGCGTGGCTGGCCTTGGCCTCGTTCTTCTTTCTGATGCGCGTTCGGGTAGTGGTAGTGGTGGAGGTGAAATTCAAACGACCCTTTTTCTGCAGACAAATGAAATCCTTCTCCTGTAAAAAAACTTGCTATGTTTGGTAGACAAATGAGTTAGCTTATAGCTTATTTGGTTAGCTTATAAACTTCTTGTATTGAAATAAGATTCGTTTGGTAGGATGGACCTTTTTAAAAAGATCGAGCTTACCTCACAAACTTCTTTGGGTAGCTTTTCAAATAAGCTCGTTGAAATTTTTAATTTCAGCTAATTTTACCAAACACTTTTATCATATAAGCTAGCTTTTCAACTGTAAGTCATAAGCAATAAGCTATAAGTTCAAAAATTACTAATAAGCTATAAGCTAATTTATCAGCTATCAGCTAACTTATCAGCTAGTTTTACCAAACATAGCCTTCGCCTAATTGAAATAAAAGGCCATGAGCTTTTGAAAATATTACTAATATTCCCTTTGTTTTCAGGTGGTTCGAATCCTCTTTTGGGTGATTTTCTCGTCATAACAGGCACGATATTATTTGCAATGAGCAATGTTGGTGAGGTTGGTTTATAATAAGATAACAGATATTAATTAGGCTATGAAAAAAGTTTTGTTGTTTTTACGAATGGGTCTGCCTTTTTAGTTTCTTCCTTTTTGATCGATATATATATATAGGAATTTTGTGCGAAGAAGAAAGATCTTACTGAAGTAATAGCAATGATTGGTCTGTTTGGTATGCTCGTTAGTGCATCCGAGATGTATCCTTTTCAAACTATATTCACAAACTTCATCCATAAGCTTTCTACGTATATATTTTTTTTTATTTTAAACTATATTCCTTGACTTTCTTCTTAGTCCTGTCCTGGAGAGGAAGGCCCTGATGTCGATTAATTGGTCTGCTGGACTTGTAAGTAAAAATAAATAAAATAAAATAAAGATATAAGACTTGTGTTAATTCCAATGCAGATTATTTTCGTCTCATTCAATCGTGTTCGCTTCTAAATGTGATTTTCATTTTTATCATCATTTTTTTTTTTTTTTGCCTTTGTTGTTTTCAGGTGTCGGCATATGCTGGTTATGCATTGTCGAGCTTTCTGTTCTACACGCTTGCTCCTTTTGTTCTCAAGGCTAGTTGAATGTTCATTATGCATATCATGCATAAAATAATAAATTTCATGGAAAAAAAACTACAAAATCGAACCTATCTTCCTTAAAACGTCTTTTCTAGTCGATCATGCGTTAAGACGAATTATGTTTTATACAGATAAGCGGAGCCACACTGTTCAATCTTTCCCTTCTTACATCCGACATTTGGGCAGTTGTAGTTAGAACATTCATCTACAAGCAGAAGGTTTATTATTATTTTTATTTGCTTTCGAGTTTCTTTTTATATGTACTTTGTTTAATGATATTTCTTTTGCAAATTTTTCCGCCTTTAAAAACGTGCAGGTTGATTGGTTATATTATCCGGCCTTTCTGCTCGTCGTGGCCGGGATTTTCATATATTCGAAAACGTGAGATTTACCTACAATTTACTAAAACCTCTTTGTATTTTAAAAATATCCTAAACTTGTAGCAATCATATTAATGAAGATGATATTTTGCACAACAGAGAGAAGGGCCCAGAGAGGAGTCCAGACATTGAGAATACAAATTTTGACCCAGAATATCATCACCTCATTGGGGAAGAAAATTCTAGTCCTGTGAAATGATTATGTTCTTACTAATTCATTAAGAAATTAATTTTTATACCAAGTGGATGTAATTTTTATTTTATTTTTTTCAGCATATTGGATTTCTTGTTGTGTCCATAAATAAAATTAGCTTATGTATTTTGTTGTTTTTAAGGATATTGGTGCCACTGGATATGCTTTTTTGCTTTGAAAATCATGAAAAATTGTTTTTAAGGAATTAGGATTGATTACTTCGGTGTATTTGTACCATATAAACTTGAAGAACAAATGCAAAGAAGCAGTATTAACAACTATTTCAAATATAAATTACATAATGTTAACATGCTAAAAGTAAAACTATGTGAATTATTGAAAAATATCAAAATGTTTATAACATATATTGACAAAATTAAAAATATGAGAATGTTGATAGGTATTTATCAGTTACATAATTAATTGAGANGTACAGACTTAAGTTCAATCCCACTGGGCTTACAACCTGCCAGAGGATGAAGATAATACAAAAAAGAAAACTACAAAGGAACAAAAAAAACCTACATTATACAATTCTCAAATTTACATAAAAAAGCAAGCAGCTACAAAACAAAATGAATGGCAGGTAACACATCATCAAAAGAAGCTGCTGCATAACAAGAAGATATAAGAACAACCACTGGCTTGAAAATCCCTAGCTCTTCTCCCATCTTCTTGAGTACAAAAATGATCTACTAGCAAGGAAAGCACCACTGGGAACTAAGACCCCTAGTTCAAACCTTACCAAGCAGACTGAACTAAGCAAAAAGAGGCTGATTAAGAACAGAGAACTCCTGCCATTCCTCCAAAGCTCCATCAATAACTTGTTTCTCGGATTTCCAAAGTCCTTCAAACACCTACAAATTCCTGATTTTCCATAACCACCAAAGAATATACACTGAGACATGAACTCTATTATGGTAGTTAGGCATTTTCCTATCTGAAACTAAAACAAGCCACCAATCAGTGAAGTTCTGATCTTCATTGCATCTCTTGAACCAAGTAACTGGGGATAATTTCCAAACCAAGACAGCTCGTGAACAAGTAAAAAATATGTGTTCCACGCTTTCTGCCTCTTCGCCACACATAGGACAAATGGAACAATTCACCTGCTTTTGCCTCAAAAGATTATCTCCTGTTGCCAAGCTATTATTAAGACATCGCCAAATAAAATGTTTTAATTTATTTTTAACTTTAAGGCTCTAGACTGCATCCCATTTTTTCTTGACCTGTTTCCCTGTCCTACTGCCTTCAGGTGTATCGAGCCTGCTTTTATGATACTTTGAGATGATCATTTTTGCCGATTTTACACTGAAGATTCCATTCTTTTCCCAATGCCAAATTGGTACATCATCAGCTTCCAGATTGTTGAGAGGAGTCTGCACAATTGCTTCCACATCAAAAGGATGAAAATTCTGATAATAATATTCCTGTTCCAACATTTATTCTGAAAGTCAATTAGCTGGTTAACCCAAATTAAAGTAGGATCATTACAGTAACCAACTAACAAACAGAATTTTGGATTAGATGGGATCCAAGGAGTGTTTCTGATTTTTACACTCTTGCCATTTCCAAGTTGCCATCTGAGACCCAACAACAGCAACCTATGAATTTTTTGCATACCATTCCAAAACCAGGATTTATTGTGCTTTGTTCTTAGTTCAAGCCACCATTCATCCCCCATGTATTTAGCTCGAATCACTTTACTCAATAAAGAGTCCACATCTGTAAGCAATTTGACTAGGAGAGCTTCATTGTTAATTTGTAAATTCTGAAAGCCCAAACCGCCTTCACCCCGAGGCAATGATAATCTATCCCATTTTAACCAGTGGAGCTTTCTATTACCTAATTTATTATCATCCCACCAAAAGTTGGCTGCTAACTTGTTCAGAGAATTACAACAACTCTTGGGAAGTTTAAAGCATGACTTCTTTACAAATTTGAGTAAGACTTCTTTACCAGCAATAGCCACTGATTTGAGTAAGACTTCTTTACCAGCAGGACTCAATAGAAGATTTTTCCAATTACACAGTTTCTGATTGACCTTGTCATTCACAAACTTGAACACTTCTTTTTTGTTTTTCCCGATAACAAGGGGCAGACCAAGATAAAAGGAATGGTAATTCTCTTTGACATTTCCTAACAAATAACACAAAGCCTGCTTCAACATAATGGGAGTGTTTTTACTGAAGTAACAAGATGATTTCTCAAAATTCACAACCTGACCTGAATTCTTCCAATAAATATCCAGGATGTGCTTAATTACCTTCACCTGAGTCACATCAGCTTTGCAGAACAAAATCGTATCATCGGCAAAAAATAAGTGAGATATCACTGGAGCATTTCTATGTAATTTCAGACCATCAAGCTTTGCCTGCAAAGTTGCTTTCTTCAAATGAAAAGATAAGACTTCGGATATTAAAATGAACAAAAAGGGGGAGAGAGGGTCCCCTTGTCTGATTCCCCTGCTAGGAAGCACAAACCCTTTGCTCTGACCATTAATTTTAAAAGAGAACGATGAAGTACTCAGACAAACCCAAATCCAATTCACAAAAACTTCTAAAAACCCCAATTTTTTTATAACAGCAATGAGAAATACCCACTCTACCCTGTCAAAAGCTTTGGACATGTCCAATTTGATAGCCATAAAACTGTCCTTCCTATATCTACAATTTTTCAGAAAGTGGAAACATTCGTGAGCAATAACTATATTGTCCAAAATTTGTCTCCCCGGAACGAATGCAGATTGACTCTCCCAAATGCAAATACTGATCACACTTCTAATCCTATTAGATAAAATTTTGGAGATTACCTTATAAACAACATTACAAAGACTAATGGGACGAAAATGCCCTATTCTACAAGGATTGTCAATTTTGGGTATTAAGGTAACTAAAGTTTGATTAATGCACTTAGGAAGTTTGCAAGAGATGAAAAAGTTTTGGACTGCAGCACAAAAATCAAATTTGATAAGGGACCAAAAAGATTGAAAGAAGATAGGAGACATACCATCCATACCTGGAGATTTGTTTGGGTGAAGTTGAAACAGAGCCTTTTTAATTTCATCTTCCGTCACTTCACTGGTCAAATCTTGATTCATTGTGGAAGAAATCTGTTCAGGTATCCCCTCTAAGACCCTGTAATCAACCTCCTTTAATGTTGACTGAAAAAGGTTCTGAAATGTAGTAGAGATTTCTTCTAAAATTGCTTTTTCAGAGCTACAAACCACTTCATCTTCCCTCACCAGCTGATCAATATTATTTCTTCTTCTTCTTTGCACAGTAAATGAGTGAAAAAATCTGGTATTTTTATCACCATCTCTCAACCAGTTTATTCGAGATTTATCCTTCCAATAAGTTTCTTCCTTTTCATAAGCCTTCGACAGCTTCAGCTTTTCAGATTTCCACTTAGCCCAATCTCTTTGGTTCCCTTCTTCACAAAGCCTTTGCAGTTCATGTTGGCATTCCTTTATGCAAATGGCTAAATTAGTTTTTGCCTTCTTCTTCCATTTCAGTAATTCAAATCTACGATTTTGAATTTTTGAGTGCAATTTGAATAGAGGATAACCTAGAACATTTCTTTTCCATGCTTCTTCTACCACATCTTTGATTCCTTCAATCTTCAGCCATCGCCTATCAAAGCAAAACTTTCTCTTCTTTTTCTTCGTTTTTTCATCAGTTTCCATCAAGAGAAGAAAATGATCAGATGAAGTTTGTAGTACATGAGTTACACAAGAATTAGGAAATTTAATCATCCAATCTTTGGATCCAAATCCTCTGTCAAGCCGTTCTTCAATGAAATCAGTCCCTTGCCTCAAGTTGCTCCATGTAAAAGGATGCCCTTTGAATGCAATTTCAGCCATCCCCATGTCAGATATGAACTCCAAGAACCCTTCAAAGCTTGAATTTGGTCTGTCCCTACCCCCATTGTTATCAGAGTTGGAAGTTAAATCATTGAATTCTCCTCCCATCCACCAAAGCTGCCCCACTGATCCTTGTCTTTAATGAGATCCATCCATTGCAAAGACCTTATAATGCTCTCTGTATTGGCATAGACAAAAATTAGCCAAAAGGGTTCGGATAAGCCTTCCCATCTGCAATGAAGTTGAATGCAAAACTCCTTAAGAACATAATCCAAAACAGTGATGTGAGCTGACCAAAACACCAACAACCCTCCTTTTTTACCCTGAGGATCAACCACCAACCACCTATCTCTAACCCCCAAATTCTTGCAAACAATTTGGATAAATTTTTTGTTTTTTTTTGGTTTCACTCAAAAATCCGACCTCCGGGGAGTGGAGTCTACACACCTCCTTCAACTGGGGAATTGTAGAGGGGCTCCCCAAACCTTTACAATTCCACACCGCTACCTTCATTGTGAATTGGGGACCCAGAAAAGGCTGGATCCCTCCCCTTCCAATCGCCTACTCGCATTGTGTTGCATCTCCCCATCTCTTCGTGATTTTTTCCCTACTTCTTTATTATCTTCTTCATCACTCTCAACATATAACCGTTCTCTCTTTTTTCCTTTGTGAGTAAAATCCTCCTCAACTCCAATTACCTGAGATTGAATTGAGACCAATTAAATGTTGTAAATTTTGATAAGAAATTTTGTTGTAAATTGAGACCAACTATTTCAATCAACGTGCATGATAAAAATTGGCCATGGGTACCATCATAATTACTGATGCTACTTTTTCCAATTGAAAGGGAAATCTTATGTTACAACAAACACAGTAACAATATACGGCCTACATAAAAGTCATTGCTCGCAAATACGCCATTCGTCGAGGCGCCACCCAAAGATATATATACTACACACAGTCCCCCCCTCTTTATTTATTTATTTATTTTTTTTCCTAACTAGACAATAAAAAAATGCTGCTCAACTGTCCTCAAAAAAAGAATTATTTTCATCTTCCCAAATTATGAATTCTGAAAAGTTAAATAGGGATAGTAATAGTACATTATTTGAGCTTCCTCATTTTATCCTTCTTCTATAAAATTAAGAAAAAAACAATTATATCATTTATAACTTCAATAAATTATTTTGATAATGAGCAGCAGCTGGTGGAGATCAGAGAATGAGGGGCTAAGCAGGACATTTTTTGAGCTGGGCTTAGGACAATTAATTTCTTTTACCTTGGCACTTATGACCTTTACTTCTTCCTTAGTTGCCATTCAAGATAATTAATTCTCTTTCTTGCATAAAGTTCTTGAAGATTTATTTATTTATTCAATGTTCATGAGAAATTATTTAGAGTTAATGTGCTGTCAGTTGTTCATTTTTTGATTATTGTTTTTACAGTGGATGCACCACTTACTCTGTCCTTCTCAACTTACATGTCCCTGACTATGGTGTATGGGAGCATTTTGATATACCGACGTCACAAATTGTTGGTAAAAAAAAGTTATATATATACAATAAATTAGTGAAAATTAGTGAAAATAGGTTGCACAAAAGATAGACCTTTTTTAGTAATTTATCAAGAATTACCGTACAAATTTTTTATGTGAATGTCAGGTCCCTTGGTATTGGTATGTTAACCTGGGATTTGTTGACATTCACGGCAAATATCTTGGTAAATATGACATATTCTTAAGTCAGCACACATAATAAAAATAAACAGAAAAAATGGGAGTTAATTCAGTATGTTTAGAATTGGTATGTGATTTCCTAATTCAGAATTATGTTTCAAATCATGTTTTATTTCATTGAATGAATAACACATAATTATTAACGTGTCAATCATTCAACAGAATAAAAGATGAATTTGAATATAATTTTGAAATATGAACTCTTTTCCGTTTCGAAACTTGATTTGCTCTAAAAGGTGCTTGATTTGCTCTAAAAGGTGTTGATTTTAAGGAGACACCCTTCAACATGTTTACACTTTAATTTCATGGTGTTTTATTTTCCTTTTTTTACCATTTTCTTCATAACAGTTAACAAATCATTCCAATTTACATCAATTACAAGTGTTACAATCCTGGATTGTTGGACAATAGCATGGGCATGGATTTTCCTCGGCACAAAATACTCGATTCGTCAGTTTTTGGGTTCGGCTATTTGTGTTGCCGGCCTCAGCCTAGTCCTCCTTTCTGATGCCAGAGTTGCCGGTGGAGTTGAACTTTTCTGGCTCCTTTATAAAAAGAAAAAAAAAAATATATATATATATGTATATATATATATGACTTTCAATCAAATTAAATGTCGAATTTATTATTTCTAAATACTTTTGTTTCATCAGGTGGTTCCAATCCTGTGTTGGGTGATTCTCTTGTGATCGCAGGCTCGTTTTTTTACGCGATAAGCAATGTTGGAGAGGTCTGTTAGTTATTTAAGACGTGAAAGTATCTTACACTTTTTCTTTTTCTTTTTTTTTTTTTCCNTTTTTTAGCAAATTTTGATTGTGATATCAGGAATTTCGTGTGAAGGAAAAAGATCAAATTGAGGCAGTTGCTATGATAGGAATGTTCGGCATGCTCGTTAGTGCATCCGAGATGTATCCTTTCACAAAACACTTTTAAAAGATCGTTAATCGTCATTTTATTTAGATTATTAGTGTCTTAATCTTGACCTTTTCGTGTTAGCACTGTCCTTGAGAGGAAGGCCTTCGAGTCGGTCAAATAGTCTGCTGTGCTTGTAAGTATTGACTCTAATGCGATTAGTTTATAATATTATGATTTAATTAATTTTATGTGTCATTGTTGTTTTTCTCCAGATTTCAGCTTATGCTTGTTATGCAGTGGCAAGCTTTCTGTTCCATTCAATTCTCCTATTTGTTCTCAAGGCTAGTTTCTAAATCTTTAATAAATAATTTTTCATAATTTGAATTGCATGAAATAATTTTAATAAACAATAATTGATGATAACAGATGAGTGGATCCACATTGTTCAATCTTTCCCTTCTTACATCAGATATGTGGGCTGTTGTGATAAGAACATTCTTCTACAAGCAAACGGTAACTATAATGTTTATG
>BKCP01003335.1:3073552-3121275 GCA_008636005.1 Striga asiatica
AGATTTTAGCTTGTTAGAATTAAGTGGATACCACCTGTGAAAAGTCATTCAATTTCTTTAATCCATAATTCCATACCAAAAAATGGATTTGAGTTTTGCAGGTAGATTGGTTATACTACGTGGCATTTATCCTTGTTGTGGTTGGGATTTTAATATATTCGAAGATGTAAGTTTGGTTATCATTGTCAAAAAACTTCGTATTTTTTCTTAAAGAGCTAAAAAATTTTCGGACTGGTAAACAATAATAATCGAGCATTTAGCAACCGGTAATTAAGATGATATAATGTTTTTGCTGACAGAGAAAAAGATCCTGCAGAGGGCAGTACGGATATGGAGGATGCAAGTCCCAGCTCTGAATATTATCGCATTGATCAAGAAATTTCCCGGTCCTCAAAAAATTCTTTTACTTTACCAAGAAAATAAAATAATTTTATTATATCATTAGAAAAGATTCTTTTGACATTGATAAAGTTGATTGTTCTATTATTATTGCACTTGATAGGGATTATAATATTGGTCCGGTCCAGTTGAGCACCAAGTCGAGCAATCCAGAGTGGTAATCGAGGACACAGGGTCGACCCATCGACCCAATAATCGAGGCATGAAAGAGCACATGGCGTAGAGTCAACTCGACCAATAAGAGATCGGACCGTAAAGCCATGATCGACCCATAAGGTGTTGACCCATGAGAAGGGGTCTAACATTGACTATGGTTCAGTCCTTAGTAGCGGCGATCACTAGGTAGTCCGTACAGCCTAAAACACTATATATACGGTAAATTATGAGAGTAGAGGGGAAGACTTATTTCATTATTCCTCCGTTGCATTTTGTTGTCCTCCATTACATTTTGTTGCGAGATCATTGTTAATGTCCGAGATATTGACTTGGGCGTCGGAGGGTCTTGCGCCGGAGTAATTCCGGTACTTTTGCAGGTACCGGCGAGCTCAAGAACGCGGACCACGTCAAACCGGTATACCTCCACTTGAACCAAGCGAAACTTTTCGGAAGATCGGAGTGGCCTATCTTGGACCATATCAGCACTAAACAAACTAAAATAGTGTATGGTGATGAATGTTGTCTTCTACGGTAGAACCCGGTTTGAATTTATGAAAACTTTTATGTAGGATGATATGTATAGAATGGAATTTTTGTCTTCCTCTAACGGAGCTTTTTTTNAAAAAAAAAAAAAAAATCAAATAAATATAATATGGACATATCGTGATCTTGCCTGCAAAAAATTTCAGTGAGTTGCGGCGGTTGAGAAAAGTGGAACTTTCACCAACATACTGTAGGTGATTGAGAGCTCAAATTGAAGATGGGAGATGTTTTTGGATTATTTAACAAAAAAAAGTTCTCTATACATATATTTTTTTAAAAGACCAACATCATGGCACAATATGGTCGAAAAATTTTGGAAACTACAATGACATTTTTGACAAACTTCAAGACTGACTACAAACTAAAGGTATTGTTAAATAAGTCGAGTCGAGAGGTTTGAGCTTAATAGTTTGAGCTTAATAGTGGCAAGTTCGCATGCTTTAAGATCCTATGTGGCAAAATTACATGCTTTATTAGTAGGCTTGGATAGATTTTAATTTACTTCCAATCCAAAAATAACTAGATCCTGATTATCAATAAATATGTTGATTATTTATGGTCATGTTACATGTATTAACTACATTTTATTAACATTTCTTATTATAACCATTAAATTGTAAATGTATTTTAAAAGTTAATAACTTTTGTATTTTTTTTTTATCAATTTTACATATATAATATATCAAATTAATCATCTCTTATTGAGCTTCGATTCAACATCCATATTGTATGTATAAAAAATAAATTATATTTATCCTTATAACAATTATAAAATTATTTTTAATATTAATTAGAAAAATAAAATTATTTATCGATTAATATATTTATATTTCAAGTAGTTATATGATATAAGTTATAAAAATTACTATAATAAAACACATGTAAGTCGCACAAGTAACAAGTGTCATTCTAAAATATATAATAATATATATTTTTTTGTAAAAAAAAGTAAATAAAGTTTAAAACAAATTTTCTCATTAATTTTAAAATTTAAGAATAATTTTTTAACAAGACTCGTGTAATACACGGGTGTTGTACTAGTAATTAAGTGGATTGTATTAAAATTCATGTTACTATATATTAGTCAAGGTTATTTGAACAATTTTCGGTTTTGAGAAGATTATTTCAACTAATTCGTTTGCCCTCTCAAAATTACTTATAACACTAGTTTTACTCCGTGCATTTGCATGAAAAACGATATAATAGAAGAAAAAGTAATTAAAAATATAGAATTAAATTAAAATCATAACTTAATAAATGAGAAAAAAAAATTAAAAGTGAATCTAAATATTATTAAACAGTTCTTTATATACAACATTCGTACTTTTTCCTATCGTCAAAATTCCCATCACAACAAATCATGATAGCTAAACCCCTTCGACTCTGTGACTCTAGGATTTGATATATCTTTGTAATATCCGAAAAAATATTTTTTTATTATTGTATGACTGCAATAGAAAATAGAGATATTTGTAGTCATTAATTGTGAAATATGTATTTATATAATACCAAAATTATATAGTATCAACATAAAAACAAAAATATTTTGTATTTCAGGACATAAAAAGACATTATAGAAATGGACACATTCCAAAGTGGGACATGTCAAAATAAATTGTGTAACTGAAAGTTATATATTCTTATTAAATAGTGGACATATTTTTATTAAATAAACACCTATTTTTATTAATTGAACTCATATTATTATTAATTACTGGGTATATATCATGTGAGAATGGTAGATAGTGAAAGAAATAAGAATAAATCTAGACCACTAGATTATCAAATCAATGATCATGATCAAGTCAAATTTAATTAATGTCAGTCAAATATGTCGTGGTAATTTCATAATTAAATGGTCATATTGTGGTCAAATATATACATTTGACCACATATTAAGGGTATATTAGTCCTTACAAGTTTTTCCATCTCAATTAGTGGGCCCCACACAACCCACCCCATCTCTCTCACACACTAATACACAACTCACACACAGATGACAGAACACCCAACCTCCCGATGCACCATCCAGGGCCGGCCCTGACATTTTTGGGGCCCATGGAGAAAATTGGGTAAGGGGACCTTTCTTCAACACATACATTAAAGTGAAAAATAATATTAGACAAACACATAAAAAAGAGCCTGAGAATCAAACAATAAAACACCAAAATTATAAAATATAATCAATAAACAATATAACCTGATTTATGCCTTGGATAATGATCTTCAAACTCAAAAAACCCTAATAATTGTAGCAGGTCTCTCGGTTGGGTGTTTCACTTTCGCGAATAAATAGAAGAATTAATTGAAGACTGAAAAGGCTTAATTAATCATTGAAGCCGTTGCTCCAAATGGTTTATCCGCTACGCTAAAAAATTTTTCCCCCGTTAGAAAGTAGAACTTGGAAATAGATGTAAGAAAAAAGAAAAGCAAAGCACGGTGCTATAGAGGGGAGGAGTATAGTGCACAATGGTGTTTACGAGACGGAAATAATATTACTCTCTTTTTCCAAGTATCCTTGTCGTCATCTTAAGTTACCACCTTTATCTGTTTTTTTTCTTTCCCTACCACCTTTATCTTAGCGTGGGAAGTTGTGTGGAAATGTGTTGGATGAGGAATATTGATGGAAAAATTATTTTGATATTCTCTCCACTTGCCTTTCTCGTTGCTTTCAATTCCAAAAGAAAAAGTGACTTTGATTTTTTTTTTTTTTTTTATTGCTTATGATTATTTCCTTATATGTGTTTGGGCTTGGGCCAGTAAAAGCTAATTTTTTGTGGGCTTTTTAATTGGTAGAAAAATTCACTAACAAAAATCCATACACATATATATAATGTAGATATAAATTTGGGGCCTCAAATATTTTGGGGCCCATAGCCAATACCNAAACACCACCGGCCCCGCCATCAACACCAACCACCACCAACCCCGCCACAACAGCGAATAGTCCCGCCGCCGCATAGCCACAAACTGTAATTATGAACCACCGTCCCACCACCACCAATCCACCCACCAACCACCAGAGTCGGCCCTGGGGCAGGGCCAGCAGGGCGACCGCCCAGGGCCCACAAATTTTGAGGGGTACCACCCACCGTCTTCTGCAACCATCATTTTTTTTTTTTTTATTCGGCTTCATATTTGGTCTTCGAATGATGAATCAGAAACATAGCCTAGTTCTTTATTTTGGACATATGCTGTAAAGCTTGGCAGAAGAAAAATGGAGTTTCAGAGGATATGAAGGTTTGATTTGTTCCGAAGGTGGTGAAGAGGAAGAGTACAAAAAAGAAGGATGCTTTTTTTGGGAATTGAGACATTGATTTTGAATAAAGATATCAATTGCGTATCGCAATTCTCTAAAAATCTGATTCTTGCCTTTTTTTATACAAAGCTAATTATTCAATTAATATTTACAGGAAAGTCAAACAAATGACATTTGTGGAATATAAAAATCTTTAATCACTCGTAATACTCATTAATGCGGAATAAAAAAACTGACTGTTATATTTTTGTACTTATAGAAGAAATGTTGCTGACACAGGGATAATTTTCTCAATTATTAATACCCCATTTTATGTTTGGACTTTTCAATTTGGTATTTTACTAATAACTAATTACTTTAGGTTATGTTAATTAATCTTTTATAACTTTGTTATGGGTTTGTATAGGTATGAGATTGTACATGAATTGTCTAGCCTAGCCCGCTAAAGACTTGTTTCGAATAGTTAAAAATCTAATTTTTGAATTAATTTTTTTTTAAAAAATAATCTATTTTGCCAAATTTATTTATCAGTTGACTTACTAAAATAATCCTTTTTGTTAGAAAATCAATTTAATTGATAGCAAAATAAAAAATATGGGAACGCTAGCGCTTGTTAACTTTTTTTGTATTAAATTTTATAGTTTTGTTATAATCTTTATTCTTAAGCATTTTTTATAATATGATAAATTATTTATATATTATAAAATAATATGGGCACTATTTATCGCTTGGCCCAGGGCCTCTAATTTTTCAGGACCGGCTCTGCCAACCACCACCAGCCCCACCACCGACTTGAAACACCACCGGGACCGCCATCGACACCAGCCATCACCAGACCTGCCACAGTCGCGAACATACCCGCCGCCGCACAGCCACTGTCTGCAATTATCACCACCAACATCTAGCCGCTCCGCCTCTCCATAAAATACCGTCTTCGTCTCGAATGAAGTCCGCGGCGTCCATCTCCTCTCCACGTCGCCATGGATTTCAGATGTCCAAGTTCCGGCTAGCACTGCCCACCGGCGGAATTGAACACCTTTGGTAAATGAACACTCGATTACAACTGTCCACCTCATTGTCTGTAAACGCCGGCGGCGATTTGAAGAGATAAGGGAGGTGACGACGGCGAAAATTTTTCCTTTTTTCGGGCTGATTGCGAGACCAATTTTTGGGGATGAATCGAATTTGGGGATAAATCTTATTTATCAATTGCCCCCTTTTTTATTAAAAACAAAAGGAAAACTTTAATTATAATATAAATAAATTAATGGTTAAAATGATTTAGTTTTTACATAATCATTTTAACCATTAATTTATTTTAACCATTAAATATTTTATACAAAATTATTTAAAATTTAAAAAATATAAATTATTGATAAGTAAATGAAAAAAAAGGTAATAAAGTAGACATTGAATCGTAATAATTAAAAATTTAAGCTATAAAACGATGATCAAACTGACATATAAAGTTTCGAACCAAAAATTAGATTTCGGTCAGTTTTGATTGCTATGTGAGACATTAATGTGCATTTTATACAACAATATCGTGCATCATGACTTTGGTCGTTAATATGCAATTTAGCAGACATTGATTGAACTTATTTTTATCCCCATCCAAATTAAAACACGAACATAAATGATTGATTTATCCGGTCACTTAAACGATTTAATCAAAATAACTGAATTAAATTACTATGTATATAATATTGTTTTTAGTATTTTAAAATTGAAAGAAAAAATAGATAATCAGCCAGAATATAAAACTTCGAATCGAAGATTTTAGTTTGGATAGTTTCAATCGCTTATGTGCAATCTAATAGTCATTTATGTGCAACGTGACTAACACTATTGTGCACTCGCAACACATAAAAGTGTATAAATACAAATAATAACAGTAGCAATACTACTACTAATAATAATATTGAAATAATTTTAATCTAAAATCCTATTTTTTATTTAATATTTGTATTTGATAATTTTTTTATGATTTTTAGTTGAACAATTATAATACTAAAATACCGAAGACGATAATGTGCATTCTCATAGACACTAATGTGCATTTAGTCTAACATTATTGTGCAGTCCAATGAGCGGGTATTTTTTATTGTGCATTATCAATTTGTATCTATAATAAAAATATATTTAGCTTTTTATATTTTTTTATTTAATATTTTATATTATTGTTAGCTGAAATAAATAATGTATATAGATAAAATATAATTTTCTTTTTTATATATATTTAGTCGATTTTGTTATTTCACTTTTATTTATTTTAATTAATTTATTTATTTTTAAAATAAGGTCGACACCAAATTGAAATAATCAAAATTTTAATATATGTGAAAATACACAATTTTTATGCTAATGTGCATTCACAAACGAATTAACGTGCAATCAGTATAATATTACTGTGCAATGCTATAATCATATAATCACTAATATTCATTTTGTTTATTGTCAATTCTTGAATACATCAACTTGCATTTAATATAATAATAATGTGCATACTCTTACATACATTGTTCACATTCTTATAATTAATGTGTTTTTACTAAATTTTTCATATTTAACTCATATACTCAATTGCAATATAATTAAAATTTGTAAAATTGCATATAGGACCCTTGAAATAATTTAATTTCCAATTGGATGCCCCTGATTCAAATCCATATTCTGGCCAATCACCACCAGATTTCCGACCAAAGCTTCCATATTCCGCTGTCGTTCAAGACCGAGCAAATCGGTGTCCGCCATGGCTAGAGCTGACCGGAGTTTCACGTCCGACCACCATGACCGACGTGCTTGCCGCCTGAAGAGCCGTCAACCCACCTAATTCACGACGTTGCCGTTGGCCTGGGGAGCAGATGCGACGTTCGACGGTGGCGAGGAAAAAGACGGGGACGGAGGATGCCGCCGGTAGATAACAACGGGAGCACCTCTGTCGGCGCCGGACGCAACGGCAGCGACGTCATAGCCTCGAACGGAACGATCTAGACGGTGACGGCGAAGTAGACAAGACCTAGGTATTGGAGACGTCGCCGGAGCTGAGTGACGGCGGAGTCGAGCAATTCCGTCGATGAGAAGTTCATGCGTCTGTGAGTGTTTGGATGTGTGTGTGAGAGAGAGAGTGTGTGTGTGTAGATGAACAGAATAATTGGCGTATTGGGTGGGGGGAATTAGATTGGTTATTTATGGTGGGTGCCACTGATGTGGTTGGTTAATGGTTTGTGATAAAATGTCTATAATACCCTTAATGAATGTATAATTTTGAATTTTTTTCAACCATTAGATTATCGGATTTAATAGCTAATAATATGTATTCTTATTTCTTTTAATGAACACCATTCTCACTATAGCGTGATCATATATATATATATATATATATATATATATATATAGATAGGGTCACGCTCCGGTGAGAAAGGGTCTTAACGAAAGAAACGAGAATAAATAAGGTGCACACGATCGATACTATCGGACGGACATCAAGCAGTGGGGGCAATCAATACGGAAATTACCTCGAAGGGCACACTGGTAATTAAACACACCATCTCATTACACTGCAATTAAACACCCCTCTGCTCAAATCTGAGAAACCCGCAGCTTGGGGAAAACGAAAATCGCGAACCCCTAGCTCAAGAATAGAGGATTTTTTGCAGAAATTCGACACATGCTCTTGAAATAAATTGTTTTGTTCGAGCTTACCGATTGAAATTCGTGCATTCACGATCTGATTTCTTTGTCCATTGCCTGAGGTTTTTTCCCGATTATATTGTAGCGAGTTATCTTGGTAGATCCGAAAAATCCGATTGAGGCGCCGTAATCCAAGATCGACGAGCTCAAATTCCAGGTTAGACATATCAAACAACAAACGTAAATCGTATAATCGATCGAAAATTGGGATATTTATTCAATTTGTTAACGATATTTGAACAGTAATTGTTGTGAAAATACCTAGATGATATAATTTCGGAATTTTTGAATTCTAATATACGATAAATAATTAATTCCCCTGATTCCTGCATTTTTATTTTTTTTTAGTTGTTTGATGCGTGAATTGGCCAAGCTGCAGTGCTAAAGGAAATGAGTGAATCACAGTCAGGTATGGTGCAACTGTTAAAGTAGTTATGTGCAACTGTATGGTCATAAATGTGCAGTCTGCTAATATATATATCTTTTTTCTTGTATTTTGAATTTATCGAAAAAATTCAAGGCTCACAAACAACAGATGCACATCACCAATTGGTATTCACGCCCGGGGGGACTAAATATTGGATACCACAATGTGAAGGATCGATCAAACCTTACAAGGGACAGCAGTTTCGGGAATTACACGAAGCTGTCGACTTCTATAAGAGATATGCTCTCAACGTTGGGTTCGATGTGAGACACAACACCTTGATTAAAGCTAAAGACAAGACAATTCTTTGGAAATACATGGTGTGCTCACGGGAAGGTTACAAGCATCATGCTGTAATTGATACAACGGCATGTGAGGAGGGCCGTGTAATGAGGCGTAGAGTGTCCAACCGGGTAGGTTGTAATGCGCGTATTGGGTTGCGTGTCGATGGTCTGAATGGATATATTGTTAAATGGTTCGAGGAGAAACACAGCCACCCAATGACATCGGACAACTGCAGATCACAACTGAAAATCAACAGGTCAATGAATGCGGGACATCAGACGTTTGTACTAAATTGCATAAAAGCTAATATAGGGCCAGTCCGTTCCTACCGACTGTACAAGGAAGTCGTTGGGGGATATTCGAACATTGGGGCAACAAGCGTGGACTTCAAGAACTTTAAACGGGAACTCCTCGCATACATATCAGGAGCAGATGCCCAATTAGTGATTGAGAAGTTCTATAAACGTCAGGAAATCAGTACCGCGTTTTATTTCCAGTATGATCTTGATGAGAATGACTGTTTGAAAAGACTATTTTGGGCTGACCCAATCTCTAGAAGAAACTACGGATCTTTTGGGGATGTCGTATCGTTTGATGCAACTTATCGAACGAACAGGTGCACACATATTTAACGTGCTTTCAACTTGTTTATGTTTAATGCATAATTTATATATTCACGATTGTTTGTTGACTAAATCAGTATTTACGACCTGTAGGTACAACATGGTGTTTGCACCATTTACCGGCGTAGATAATCACAGCAAGTGCGTGACATTTGCAGCTGCCCTGATATCGAATGAAGACGTCGACTCTTATGTTTGGGTGTTGAAGAACTTTAAAGATGCAATGATTCATGAGCCTGAATACATTGTCACCGACCAAGACCCCTCGATCGGCATTGCATTTCCTAAGGTATTCGAAACTTGCAAACACCGTTTTTGCATGTGGCACATAATGAGTAAATTGTGTGACAAGGTTGGACATGCGTTGAATAGTAATGTTGAATTCAAACGGAGGCTGAATGAAATTGTGTGGGACAGAAATATAGAACCTGTCGAATTTGAAACTAAATGGTCGGCAATAATGACTGATTATATGTTGGATAACCACAATTGGTTCACTGATATGTTTGCGAAAAGAGAGTATTGGATACCAGCTTTTTTCAGAAATGTCAAGATGAGTGGCCTAATGAGAACTACGTCAAGATCCGAAAGCGAAAATCATTGGTTTGGTAGTTTCACAAACAGCCATTCAAGTCTGGTCGAGTTCTTACTGCATTTCGACAGTGCGATGGATGCACAGCGAAACACGTCGATTAAGCTTCACAATGATAGTGAATCCCGACATGCCGACTTGAAGACACCTTTGCCGATCGAGAAGCACACACTGTCTGTCTACACGAAAACCTTGTTCTACCGCGTACAGGATGAGATATGTGCCGCATGCTTCAATTGTCGATTAATGAGCTTATCCGAGAACGACAGACATACCGAGTTTGAAATCAAGGACGCGAAAGGTAAGACTTTCACTGTTACTCACGACGTCATTCTCAATACATCTACATGTTCGTGCAAGCACTTTGAATTGTATGGGTGGTTGTGTAGTCACGTGTTCGCTGTTCTAAGAAATTTGGACTCGAAAGTTATACCATCGGCATATATACTGTCGAGATGGACAAAGACGGCTATTAATAATCCCATGCACAATGTTCTCACTGATGCTGCTGCACAATTTGCACGTACTGATGATAAAAAACTCTTGATGAACAAATTGTGGTCGGATATACATATATGCATGGGGCTGGTGGAGCCTTGCATTGACCGGCTCACAGATTTTTCCAAGATCATAGAAGCACATAAGATTAAGTTGATGTCTGCTGAAGAAGGGGGCACGACGATCATTGATAAGGAGCATCAGTTTGAGTCTTTTGTTGGCACGTCAGCACCTACAGAAGTAAGCATTAACCCTCCATCGATTTCTAAAAACAAAGGCAGTGGCAAGCGTCTAAAGAGTGGAAAGGAAAGGGCAATTGAAAGTTCACAAAAGAAGAGAAGGGTTTGCAAGTCGTGTGGTGAAAGGGCAGGACACAACGCGCGCACGTGCCCCAAAAAATTGTAGGCGAAATAATCAGGTAACATATATATATAAATATATTTTTTTTTTTTCAAAAATATCAAGTGCGATATATGATATGTATATATATTTTTTATTTTTTTTTTCGGTGCAATCACAGGTCGTGGACGCAAAGATGAAAGGAACTATACTGGAACAAGTGCTACAATTATATAGTCTCTTAAACGATTGATGTCTGATGGTTCATACTTTTTTTATTATTATTTTTTTTTATGTCCAAGATTATTATATTATTCAGTGTATGTTAATACTAATTGATGGGTTGTCGGATTGATCGTGTTCTGGATAAATGCGTGTAGTGCACAAGCACTAAATGGAAAAAATGCATAGCAGGGTGTTGAAATATACAAGAGTGAACGAGTCAAACACGTGAAAAATGATTTGTACGCTCATGTCTCGCATCAACAAATATCATGCACGTTATATTGTATGCCGTTGCACTTTATACAAACAACTGTTGCACTTTTGTCCTAATATCGTCGCACCTTAATACTTGAATCAGCCGTGCACAACGTACGACGATAACATCGTGTGGAAAAAGTACTACATAACAATTTATATTTTCAACGCAAGCACCAACAAATGTACACTTAACTGTCGACAAAAAACGATAATAGGAAACGTGCATGCACGATATACAATATACCGTTGCACTTTATGCATCTTCTCGTTGCACCTTGTATTTGATTACTCTGCACCTTATCGTCCGTGTAAAACGTACAAGCGAAACGAACTGCTTATGCAAAACCATGAAACTTACGTGTAAACCTGTACTTCATTGGATCATTTCAGTCCATTGTACTGGAATAGATGTGACATTGTATAATTTTGAAGGCATATCTAATAGCCCATGAGTATGTGCATTAACACAGTAATAAATGCACTTTATGCATGATTTCATTGCACCTTATACAACAGAACATTGCACTCTACACACCAAACCATTGCACTTTACCAGCAGAAACACTCGTGCAATACATAATATACGACAGCCGTGCATATCATTTCAATGCCCCAGTCCATCATTTCTCACCAGAAACGAGTGNAAAAAAAAAACAGAATAACAATAGCCACCAAAAATTATCCATCCTGTAAGACGTCATAAAACTAACGTACCAACAATAATAAACGTACCAACATGCGTTCAAAAACTGTCATAAACGACCACTACCAACATACGTTCAAAAGCAGCCATAAACGTGCCAACATACGTACTTACAAAAAATGTTCGAAATCGGTAGTAAACATGCATCGAATTAAAATCTAACCCGTCCATACAATGCAATAACCAACCAAACATATTACAAAACAACCTTTTACTTCACCCCCTCAGTCATAAACTTCCTTGCTTGCACGAGATTGTCATCTTTCACATCGTTGTTTGGGGCAAATGCTATCACATAGCAATAACGGTTTCTCATGAGCTCCAGCTGCCCCTTGTCGGCCTTCTTCATATCGGAGTTCCAGCTTTTCGTAATGCGCCCCTTGAACGTCTCCATGAGATGCATTGTTATAACACCAGCATCTACGTCGTCAACACCTTCAGTCCAATCGAAATCAACAACCTCCGGGATTGAAAGTGCAACAGCTGTTGAAGACTTCACCATATGCATACGTCCTAGATACTTTGCAACCGATTGTTTCTACATAAAATGAAAACAATATAATAATACAAAAAACAAAAGACAACAAAACATAAAAAAATAAAAAATAAACAACATATATATATATGATTAATACACCAACATTAATACAAGTGATGTGTCATACCAAAATCCCCACACGTGCCAAGACAGATTTCTTGATACCATTATCTTTACACGCACCCACGCTATCTAGCACGGTGAACTTTCGAGTTTCCGGAACAATGCACATCAACCCACTGAAGCCATCGGAATGCATAGGAAAAACGAACTACAATAAAAAATAGCATGTAAAACCATTTAAAACAAAAAACCTTTCATTACGATCAAGTATCAAAACACACAACTTCAAACTACAACCAAACAAGTAATCTTACCAGTGAAACTTTCTTCATGTTGTGACGGCTCGTCCGATCAAATTCTGATTTGAACTTCTCCTCAAACTTCTTATAGCTTATATCCTTCTTTCTTTTTCCCTTGAAAAATAGCTGAGAGGTGCAAGATGTTTACCAAAAGTACCGTGTCAACGAATATACAGTATATGATCAATACATAATTCGCATAAATATATTTGGACACACCTCATTGCATGGATACGTAGATGAAAAGAAACGTGCAGGTGATCCACGACTTTTGAAATTCTCGTTGTAGTTCATGATATGAGCCCACAGGTTAATAATCTCCTCATTAATTGGTGTATTCGGAGCCAAACATGCAACCACACTTCGTTTCATCGAATATTGAGAGGACTTGTATATAATCACGTCACTGTTCGTCAGTATCGGCACACAACGAAATATATTTAGATAAATACGCTGAAAAGTAATCATAAATAAAATATATGAAAACAATATATGCACATGAATCTTACTCATCAGCATTTTGATTCTTGAGAAGCCAATTAACCACCATTTTCTCTTTCCCGTCGAGTTCTTTAACAACATCAATCTCACGCCGCTTGAAAGGTGACTTAATTGCACTACCTGCCATAATAATCCTTTTCGGCCTACAGGTCTCCACAGCAGCATTATCGACAATGACGTCAACACTGGCACCTGATCAACATGTACAGAAATACAGAAGTAAACTCGTAACAGTACAAATAAAAATCTAAAAGAACCAAATAAAAAGAAATTAGAAAAGCAAAGTGTATGTGATAAGCTAATATCTTCAGAGGCACGATCACCAGCCATCATGCCGTGTCCATCATCACAAGCCAAATTCTCAGTCAAACGGGTTTCATCTACAATAATATTATAGATAGTCAATAACAAATAACAAATCATTTCAATATAAATAAAATCATTCGTAAGGCAAACAATATAATAAGTACCTCTCACGCACTCAATACCAGTATCAACCGCAACATCATTCATCGCCGTACCACAATCAACTACAAATGAGTATAAGCCACAAATGAGTATAAGCAGTAAAAATGGTATACATCAACATTCATATGAGATAATTCTAAACATGTAATGATAATAACAATTACCTGGTGGCACGTCCACATTGGAAGGCATGCCAATATTGAATTCGTCGACATTATTATAACGTCCCGCATCAATATCCTCGTCATCTGATGAAAGTCCCAAGCCCAAGCTATAACTGGGGCCTTCGTGGTGAATCCGTTTAAAACGATCTCGACGTGCAACGGCGTCAATAATGGCATCTACAGCAGCTAGGGTATTGGGGTCGTTCCAGAATGCGTCATCCACTATCTGTGTTGGTGCACTAGTGGCAGGTTCTTCACTGCAGCTGGGAGTGTGTTGACTGGTCTTCACTTTTACATCTTCGTTAGACACCCCGAGTAGCTTCTGTGCAGCACCTTGCATTTTCAAGAAATTCTCATCGCCTACTAAATCTTTCGGCGCATTCTCGACAAGCTGTAAAATTTCAACACCCGTCGTGGCAAGAATACGGGTTTTTGATGCAAATTCTTGTACAAAATCCTGGTAAAATGAAAAAAAAAACAAAAACAAAAACAAAATAAACGTAAACAACAAACAAGAACTGTAATAATAAAAAAATGTAAACAACACAAGGCATTTAAATGAATAAATAACAAGATTATTAATCGTACCAACACGCACGGGATCGTACAGAAACACGTGGACATAACTCGTACAGGTTGCACAAAACTATTAGACAATTTGCACATTTCTGTGTATATGGTTGCACCAAGCATCCCTCGCATATAAATCATAATTCATATATGGAAATACAAACCTGTACATTGAGTTCTGAAGTGCGCTTCGTATCATCGCCATTAGGACTGATGGCTTTCCTTTCCACACGGACAGAAGGATCTGGAACGCGTGTGTGTACATCAACAAAACCCCTCCCGAACGCACCGGTTATTATCTCAGCTTGTTCTCTATCCTTCAACAGATCATTGTTCCATCCTTTAAAAATAGGGAATGTTCTTGTAACCGTCCTAATCGATAAAACCACCTTATCAACATAAAACAACTGCACGTCGCACTCAGAAAAAAAAAAGAAAACAAAAAAAAGGAAAAGAATAAGAAAGATGATATATCAGACAAAATGAACACATATGGTAGCTTAGGTAAAGTTTAAGCAATTACTAATGTATACATCAATGAGAATCAGTACTGACCGTGAGAAATAGCAGGGGTCCTGTGAAATTCTTACGTCTTCGATTATCATTCCAGGACTTCTTCGTTCCCACCAAACACCGAATCAAATACGAGCACCAATTCATCTTAACAACACTCGATAAATCATCGAGAAGGTGTATTATACGTAAATTGGCCATTCCATTACTGGTGCTCTCAAATAAACACGTCACCATGAGGACGATGAAGTTGCGTTTGAACCAGTCATCACACCCCTCACAACTCTGAATCATATCCAACACTTTGGTCGCTGTGATGTTCGTCGGCTTGCTGACCTTATATAGCCTGACCCACTCCTTTAACAACTCCGACTCCGACTTTTTCTTTTTGTTCACGATCTCAATCGTTCCACGAGGAAGTCCGAGTGCAAGGTATACATCGTCCTCATTCAAATGAATCTTTTCCCCACCGTACAGTTGCAACTTACGGTCCATGTGGTTGAACTTATCAACTAACCAATATCCCAATTTGGAAGGGGTCGATGTTATTGTCAGGTCCAGTAAACAACCGAACCCCATGTCCCGAACAACATGCTTCTGGTCATCCGATAGTCCGGACAAGGCCTTCACGAAAATGGCCGTTGATGATCTTGTGTTGATGCTCGGAAAAACGTTATCAGCGTCACTACCAATGACATGTTCTGCACTCGTATCATCCATCACATTTGTGGCAGCCTTGTTGATGTTGTCCCGACGACTTCCTACTTTACCTGTTCATAATATAATGTTATTACCAAATTCATTTTGTGTAATAATGACACATACATAACATAAATGAGTATTACCGTCTCGTGTCTTCGTATTCTTATAACGGTTCGATTGATGACCGGCATCAACAAAATCCTCGGTTTCTAGCTGACTAACGATTTTCGTGCGTTTACCACATTCATCAACTCGTTTCAGTTCATCTACCTTCCGTTTGATTGCTGAAAACATAACAAGACATCAACAAAATTAAAATGGAAAAAATAACAAAAGAACGACGATAATAAACATAAATAAATATACCATTCTGTGATGCCATGATCTTAGCACGTTTCAAATTAAAGTCGTCATCAACAAACTCATCAATGTCCGTGTCCACAACACTGATTTTCCACGATTCACACAATCTTCGACACGTTTTACGTTCTGTGCTGCTGCAGGTATTGGTTGAGATTCATTCCGACCACCAGGCGGTTTATCCGTCAGGCCTATATCAGCACGTTTATCTGCAAAATTACAAGATCCGACTAAAAACGCACATACGCACTGAATCTGTTATACAACAAAAATAATATCAGTCCCGGTAATACATGTATTCACTGAAACAGGGTACAAATCATATACCAATTCAAACACATATCAATTTCCCTAAAAAATACTAATAGAAAACAGGGTACAACACATATATTCACTGAAGTTGAATACAAAACATGCAGCAATTCATGTAAAATCCAGTAATAAATGCGAAACAAATATTAAAAACTAGGTAAATAAATAAAACGTACTAAGTGATAATTTCTATTCACTGAATTACAAAAACAGATGAACCCTATTTCTCGTTGTGTATTTTTAATTCCAATTTTTTTTTTTATTTACCATTAGCAATAAACGAGCAATTTTGATCTAGACAACCTTAGAACTTGGATAAAATTGACTATAGCATTACCTGGGTTCTTTGATTGTGGAGAAACATCCATATTTTTTTTTTTTTTTTGAATCTGCCCGAACTCACGCTACTTCTCACGAGCTCTGCGTCATCCTTCCTTCACAAAGATGAAATCAGCTCATTAATGATCAACATTTGTAGAATCGCTCGTTAACATAAGAAAGAGAGATGAAATTAGCTCGCAAAATCGCTCAACAATGGCGAGATTTGCGAAAATCTCTTCCAAAACAGGCGCAGATCTCAACGAGGACAATTAATGTGTCTAAACTTGCTTTACCCTAGGCTGTAATGTGAATGACGTGAACGCCCTTTCACCTCCAAAATTGGGCATATACTTGGACCGTAATTACGCCCATGCCACCGCGTGGTCAACCTGGGTCCATTTAATCTCAACCTTTAATCTGGGCGATCCAACGGTGTATTATCGTTCTCATTTCTTTCATTGTTCTCCTTTCTCATATGATCCCTTCTCTCTCTCTCTCTCTCTCTCTCTCTCTCTATATATATATATATATATATATATATATATATATATATATCTTCTATTCTATATATAATAAGAAGATAGCAAAGCAAATATTTTAATCCCATCCATTCCCTCCAGTGTGCCACGTAGGATCATTTTTCTTAAAAGACAAATTTGTCCTTCAATTCAATTCCACACAAAAGATCTGTACAAGATAGCAAAGCAAAGCAAATATTTTAATGGCATAGTGCCACGCATGATCATTTTTTTTCAAATACAATTTTGCCCTTCAACGCATCTGTAATTACGATTCCACAATCAAGATCTGCACATTCCTCTTTTCCAATCCATCCTCATCTTTCCTATTGAAATCAATTTACTTTTTTTTGCCTTTTCATCATTCCTTTAATTTGGATGCCGTTTTTTTTTTTTTTTTTTTTTTTCGGTTGAAGGTAATATAGCTCTTGTATCTTTTCTCTAATTTATTTTTAGTTTCAATTTACTTGGTTTAGGTTTCTCTAAATTTTTCGTATTTTGCAGTTTTCTCAAAAAATCACGGCTCAAGCTCGGATTTATAAATATGTTTATTGTGATGTGAAGATTTACGGTCAAGTTTCATGCATTTGAAAGATATTAGAAGGAGTTTTTCTTAAAACTCAATATTTTTAGTCTAATTCCAGCATATATGATTTATCATTTTTTTCGTTAGATTAATGGGCTTATAATTTCAAACCAACTGTTTCTATAATTTTATGTACATTGCTGTTTTCCTAAATCGTATTTCAATATTATCAACCAAATGTAATATTTTGATGAGTCATCTTGGTAATCATTACAGTAAGAGTTAGAGTATAGGTAGTTGCAGCCTTTTGTCAAAATATTTTTTTTCGTTGATCTGTGGCTGTCTATTTTCATCTACAAGCAACCTGATTTGATGCCTATTGTTTTGATAAGTGATAATATAATTATTTTTTTTTAACAGGTATTGAGAAAAATTTGAATGTTTAGTGTGTTATTTTGCTATAATTGCTGTTTTTTAAATCGTATTTCAATGTTATCTGTGATAATAATATATTTTGCAGCCTTATGTAATATTTTGATGAGTCATCTTGGTAATCCTTACAGTAAGGGTTAGGAGTATAGGTAGTTGCAGCCTTTTGTCAAAATATTTTTTTTCGTTGATCTGTGGCCGTCTATTTTCATCTACAAGCAACCTGATTTGATGCCTACTATTTTGATAAGTGATATATAATTATTATTATTATTTTTTAACAGGTATTGAGAAAAATTTTAATGTTTAGTGTGTTATTTTGCTATATTTTAAGATTTGTTGGAAGGATATAGATAGGTACATCTAGGACTTTCATGTACAATATTCATTGGATATTATCTTCCCGGCAGAAATGTAAGTTCTCTTCTCTTCTTCTTTTTCTTTTTCTTCTTCTTCTTCTTCAATGATTTTGTGTGTTTTAAGATGTTTATTATGTAGTTTTCTTCGTAACTAAGAAAAAAATATATGGCAGCTTCTTAAGTTTTTTTTAATTATTATTATTATTATGTAAAATATCAATGTTGACATGGATTGTTTATGCAAATTGGCCAATAATGAAATATATTTGTGATATTATCATATAGCATGATGAGTATGTGAAGTTAAGTGAGCAGCGATTCTAGCCAAGATTGATGGATGAAGAATGTCATAGTGTTAAGTACAAACTCGTAGCGTGTTATCTTTGTCCAATATCTTACTGTTACAATTTCAGTTGTGTCTTTATACAATTTTGCCATCTATTGAGTTTCCATCATTTACTTTTCTTTTAGCATTTTCACTAATTTCATAGGTTAACAAAAAAATAAAAAAATATTCTTGTTGTGCATTCTTTTGTGTTTGTTGTTATGTTTAAATTTTTTGTTGCAATATTTGTGTTATCCTTTAATATTAATTCAATGCCTTTTTATTTATACATTGTTTCCATTTTTAACATTCATATATATATATATATATATATATATATATATATTTGACTGATGATGTTGATGACTTTAATTTTCTTCCTTGATAGATAATTCGTACCTGCAGTTGCTATCAAGTTAGTTGTTGTCTTTTCTGCAAAAGAAGTATTACAGAGGTACTTTATTTTTCTTTTATAGTCTTCCTCTATTTTGTTGGATCTTCGATTGATTATGTATTTTCTCTAGATTTTCATGTCAATGTATGAAATTCTTCTATATACTCTACTTATATGTCGAACTGACTATTGAAATAAATATCCACTATGCAAGTAATATTCATTTCTACCTTTGTTTTGGGTGATTTTGAAAAACACGTTCGCCATGTTTTGCTTAATCAAAGTATATCTAACATTCTGAAAGAGTTTTGTTTGTTTTAACACTGAAAATGTAATTTCGAAAAGAAAACGAGTTATCTTATCAACTTTTTTATAACCAGAAAAAATATAAATCTTTGCCTGCGTTTCTCTGTTAAAAGTATTCTTGCCAGTGATTGGTATTACTGTTTTGATATATGGATTGTATACATAAACATGTTTTGCTTTCTCAGTACATATTCTTTTTTGGATGTTAAATTATTCATCCGCAATAGCATTTAAACAAGTTTAACTTTATTTTTTTTATTTTTTTATAGGGTCTAAATTCAGCAAGAGGGATAAAAACAACCTTCATTGTTCGTGCTTTTTAAGGTGTGCATACTCTTTCTTTTTATCAACTTTATATTAAGTTATTTTATATATCTATTTTGTGGAGACTTAGTTAATATAAGCTTTTTTTAAATCTATTATGTTCTTTCTTAGTAATAATATTTGTTTTAATATAAGTTGTTATTTGAATAGTTTGTTTTGAGTACTATGATGGACGACCATAGCCATTCATGCATACACTTAGATGTAGGACTTAGGTCTGCTACCAATCAACTAATAAAAAAGAGAAATAGACATGCTGCAATTTTAAGATGGAAAAAGAAAAAAAAAATTACAAAACTTAAAAGGTCACGGATCTGATGAAAATAGTCTCCATATTAATCTATATAATTCAAACCAAGTGCAATATGTCCCAAAAAGTCCTCAACCATTTCCTCAATATAGTACATTCACTATTCCAATTGTCCACAATCCCTCATTTTTAAACTTTGATTATAATACCTCTAAATCTAAACAATTTGTGAATGGTAACATGATTCAACTAGATGCAATTCATGTTAATGATGGCCCAGTAATGGATAAGAGAACAACTGTTGAAAAAAATATTTTTCAGCCTCTTGCATTGCCTATAAATACTACTGATTCGACATTTGAAAAAGAAGATTCAATACGCAATTTAAATGCAACCTATATGCCTGACTATAAGCACTCAAGTTTAACTAATAAAACATCTCAAACCATATGGTGTTTTCAAAGTGGAAATGTCCTTGCATCAAATGCTTATTCCAGCCCAATGGAAGTTCATAGCATAAGTAAAGATCATTATAATAATAATTTAGGCCTACACCACAATACAGGTATAATTTTTTTAAAATTTACTTCATCATATTTTTAAGAAAAAAATAAGAAGTACAAATAAATTCTCTTTACACATTTTATAACTTTATATTTAAGTACTTAATAATATTTTATTTATAGTTTCAGTAAAGCAGAAAACTGGTCAAAAAAGTCTTAAACACAAAAGAACAGGTAAGTTATATTTATTTTTTGTCAAATGATTGTTTTTAAGATATAAAAAGGCCACATTATCACTTACTATATTCATGGGTGGAATAATAGGCCATTTGCAAAGACAGGGTAGAGAATTACTGAAACACATACCAACCGAACCCATGGTCCTACAGGAGGAGTCAAAATGTGTTTATTGTAGAGCTATCAAAATGTTACATGAATCTGATAACTTATGTTGTGGAGAAGGAAACATATCTCTTAAATCTAATCCTATTCCCCAAATTTTAAAGAGTCTTCTAACTGAAAACAGTGAAGAAGCAACTTTGTTTAGAACATATATTAGAACCATTAATAATTTATTTGCATTCACGTCTTTAGGCGTGAAAAGTGACCAAGAACTAGAGAAAAGAAATAAGGGCATTTATACATTTAGAATTCAAGGTCAGGTTTATCATTTTATTAACGACTTATCAAGTTCAAGAAATCTACAATTGTATTTTTATGATACCGAAAATGAGCTTTCAATTCGACTAAACGATTGCCCTAGATTAACTAATAATATAATACAAAAGGTAATTAAAATACTAAAAGATAATCCATATGCAAAATTTTTTCGCTCTTTGAAAGAAAAAGAAAATATTGACAATTATCAAATAATTTTGCGAGCATCACTAGAATTAGACCAAAGGGTTTTTAATAAACCTACTGTATCTCAAGTTGCAGCTTTGTGGGTAGAAGGAGAAGAAAATGGTGAGACAAGTAAAAGAGATATAAAAATACAAACTCATGGCGGCTACTCACATAATATTGAATATTATTATGGTTGTTATGACCCACTACAATATCTTTTGTTATTTCCTTACGGCGAGCTAGGCTGGCACCAAGGTATTCCTAAACAAAAGGAAAAACAAAACAAACATATTGAGCACACAAATGAAACATTAATATCTCCCTTATTGGCACTAAGTGCTGAGGATTTACTTGAAAAGGAAGAAGCCGGTAAGTTTTTGTAAAAAATTCAACGCATAATATAGTTTTCAATGTCTTCAACATGTTACTAATAATATTCCTTGCATGATATTGGTGACAGGATTATCAGGATTTCAGAAAAACTCTAATTCTGTATCGGTAAGGAAATATTATGCATATAAATTACAGATTAGAAACAATGATGAATCATTTCTTCTTCATTTTGGTAGATTACTACAACAATTTGTTGTTGATATGTATGTCAAACTAGAATCCCAAAGGTTAGACTTCTATAAGTTACAACAAGATGAAATAAGAAGAGAATTTCTACAAGGAATTCAAGATTCAATAGCTGCTGGTGAAACACAAGCTTCTCAAATTGGGCAAAGAACTATTTTACCAGCATCATTTATAGGAGGACCCAGAAATATGCGAAAAAGATATATAGATGCCATGACCTTAGTTCAAAACTTTGGTAAACCTGATATATTTTTAACGATGACGTGCAACCCAAATTGGCCAGAAATAAAAAGACACTTATTAGATAACGAAGAAACACATAATAGACCAGATTTGACTACCAGAGTATTTCGTGCCAAATTAGAAGAATTAAAAGTTGAAATCTTAAGAAAACACATTTTTGGAGAAGTAGCTGCATATACATACGTTATAGAATTTCAAAAAAGAGGTTTACCACATGCACATTTTTTGCTTATATTAAAACCTGAATACAAAATGTATAGACCAGAAGTATACGATAAAATTGTATGTGCCGAAATTCCTGATAAGAAAAGGTATCCACATTTATTCAATATGGTAAAAAAAACATATGATGCACGGCCCTTGTGGTGAGTTGAATCCTAATAATGTTTGTATGTCAAGAAAAGGCAGGTGCAAAAATTTATACCCAAAACAATTTTCAGAAGAAACTAAACAGATTGATAATGCATATCCTAAATATAAACGCAGAGATAATGGTCAAAGTATTAAAGTTCGAGGAAAAAAACTAGACAACAGATGAGTGGTTCCATATAATCCTTATTTGCTAGCAAAGTTCAATTGTCATATAAATGTCGAAATATACTCAACAATACGTGCAATAAAATATATATATAAATATATATGTAAAGGACATGATAGAATAAGCTTTCATGTGGATACTGATAAATCAAATCACATTGATGAGATACAACAATATAGGGCAGCACGTTGGGTATCCCCTCAAGAAGCTGTTTGGAGAATATTTAGATTTTCAATGGGTGAAATCAAACCTGCAGTCATTCAATTGCCTGTTCATTTAGAGAATTATCAAACAATAAGCTTTAGAAAAAAAGATCGGTTGGATAATATAGTGAATAATCCTAGAAATAAAAAAACAATGTTAACAAAATTCTTTCACATGAATAGTACAGATTCTGAAGCTCAAGCGCTTAATTTAACTTATATAGAATTTCCACAACATTTTGTTTGGTTACCTGATGAAAAACGTTGGAAAAAACGTGTTCGAGGGGATATTGTCGCTAGAATGAGTACAGTGCATCTATCTGAAGGAGAAAGATATTACTTAAAATTACTTTAAAAAAAAAGTGAGAGGTCCAAAATCATATTTAGATCTACAAACTTATGGTGAAAAAACTAATAGAACATTTCGTGAGTCAGCATTAATGAGAGGTTTGCTCATTGATGATAATAGTCAGGATAATTGTCTTCAGGAAGCTTCAGTGTTTAACATGCCCTATGAGCTCAGAAGATTATTCGCAACTTTATTAGTACACTCATGCCCAACAGATCCTAAACGATTGTGGCTAAAGTATGAAGAAGCCATGTCTGAGGATTTTATTAGATGTAAAAATTTAAGTCCAATTGAAATTAGAAAAAGAGTATTAAATCAAATAAATGGGTATTTGGAATCAATGGGTAAAGATATAGCTTCATATAACTTAGTTCCTCTTGATTTTTTATCAATTGATTCTCAAAATCAAACACGGGAATTAATAGCTGAAAAAAACATAATTGTGAAAGAAGAAGATTTAAATTGCAAAAATTTACTAAATAAAAAACAGAAACAAATATATAACATTATTTTAGACAGAATATATAAAAATAAGAATGGGGCATTTTTTATTGATGGACCTGGAGGCACTGGAAAATCTTTTTTGTATAGAGCATTGCTTGCAGATGTTAGATCTAAGGGTTATTTGGCACTAACAACAGCAACATCTGGTATAGCAACATCAGTTTTACCTGGTGGTAGAACAGCTCACTCTCGATTTAAAATACCAATAGATATTGCAAAAGGAAATGGCTGCAATATGAGTAAACAAAGTAGTCTTGCTACTTTACTTAAAGAAAGTAAACTAATTATATGGGATGAAGCACCCATGACAAAAAGATCATCTATTGAAGCACTTAATGATCTACTGAAAGATCTGTTAGACTCAGATGAGATATTTGGTGGAAAGATAGTTGTTCTAGGAGGAGATTTTAGACAAATTCTGCCTGTTGTTCGTAGAGGAAATAAATCGGACACTATCAATGCATGCATGATAAACTCCCCATTGTGGCCACTTCTTGAAAAATATAAGCTCACTGAAAATATGAGAGCAAAGGATGACCCATTATTTACTGAATTTTTGCTTAGAGTGGGTAATGGTATTGATAATGATAAAATTGATAATACAATAAAAATTCCTGAATCAATTTTGTTGCCATATGAGGATGATGAAACAAGTTTGAATAAGCTCATAGACTTAGTATATCAAAATAAGTATTGGAATAATCAAAATAACAAAATATCATTAAATAGAGCAATTCTTACCACGAAAAATAGATTTGTGGATGAAATTAATGACTTATTGATAGTTTTCCTGGTAAAATGGTTGAATATACAAGTTTTGATGAAGTTTTGAATCCATCAGACCAGGGACAATATGAAGATATAATCAACAGTCTCACACCAAGTGGCTTACCTCCACATAAATTGAAGTTAAAAATTAATGCACCTATAATTTTATTAAGAAATTTAGATCCCACAGAAGGATTCTATAACGGCACAAGATTAATTTGTAAGAATCTAACTCCTAATGTAATACATGCAGAAATAGCGGTTGGCGAATTTGAGGTAAAAATGTTTTTATACATAGAATTCCAATGCAACCTCCAAATGACGAACAATATCCAGTTCCCTATAAAAGAACTCAATTTCCAGTTCGATTGTGTTTTGCAATGACAATAAACAAAGCTCAAGGACAAACATTAGATTTTGTTGGAATATACATAAAAGAACCTGTATTTTCACATGGACAACTCTATGTTGCACTTTCTCGTGCAAGGACTTCTTCTAGCGTTAAGATGTTGATTAAACCACCATTCTTTGAAACAACTCCAAAATACAGAACAAAAAACATAGTGTATACTGAAGTACTTCAAGATTCAACAATAAAATAAAATTTGTAAGTAATTTTACCTATTTAGAATCATCTCATTTTAAGCTATTGTTCATTATTACTTTATGTCCAACGCATCTAAAAATGACTCCCATATTTTTTCAGGTCATAATGTCTCGAAAAACTTATCAATTAAGGAAGTGGATGACCAATTAGATGGTTGGACTGTAGCTCTCCAAGTTGTCGAAAGAGGCCATACAATGATCAGTCGCAAGTACAATGATCCACTGCCATATGTCCGATTCGTGCGCGCTCAAATTTTTTTTACTACTATTCTAATTTTTTTCAAAATTTTCTTACCTTTTACTTATACTTTACACCAATTCTTTATAAATAGATATCTTATATTAAATAAGAAAAAATAAATACAAAAAACATACATTAAGTTTCCAAATCCAAAATATAATATTTTTTTGTGTATCAAATTACTATATAGTACTATCTCAAATTTTTTTTGCCATTACGTAACTGATTTTTTTTTTTTAATGTGTACGTTTTCAGGGGACATTAGTTTCAGCAGTGGTGTATGCCAATAACATCAAATCCTTTGATGATTTGCTGATGCCATTTAAAAGATATTATGTATCAAATGCACAAGTAAAAGTCGTCGCAGACACGTACAAGATTGGCAGCTATCTCTATAGTTGGACTATTAAAAGCAAAACACCTGTGGAAGAAATTATAGAACTTGTTCCACCAATGCTTCCATGTCCCATCGAACTGACAAAGTTTAAGGATCTTTTCAAATATGCTGAGACAGAGATTGTGCAGAGTACGTATATAATATTTTTGTTTTTGACATTATTTTCTAAACAAAGATTAACTAAACACATTTCAAACAGATGTCATGGGGATTGTTGTGCATGTATTCCCACTTAAAGCTGGCAAAAATCAAACACGGGACATTGTCATAGTCAATGAAGAGTGAGCTACAGTACATTTAATATACTTTTCAAAGTTTAACCCAATTATCTAATTTTTACTCTCATTTTACAGAAAAATATGCATGTTGTTGGCATTATGGAACGATTATTGCACGCATGAAGGAAGCCAACTTGCAAACACAATAGCAAGTGGTAATGTCATTGTTGCCATGAGAATCAAAGTTACTACTTTTAACAGTAAGTTAACTTTTATAACCTACTTATATATTATATCTTTCTCCATAAATAAGATATATACATTTAACTATTCTTTTTATGTACTTGAAATATAATTTTTGCAGATTTGTCACTGAGCACTCAAATCAATCAAATCGCAAGTGCCATCTTGATCAATCCTCCATTGCCACAACTCATAACTTTGAAGCAATGGTTGAACAAAATTGCACATTACTAACTTGTCCCTAATAAATTACTTTAACATTTTAAAAATGTACTTATTGTAATATATAAATGATACAGGTACAAGAAAAACAAAGCGATTATAACTGCAAATCTCAGCTCAGCTGTTTACAAAAACCCAGACTTCTTGCTGCCACCTCCAGATGAACAATATATCATTGACGTCCACTCAGCCGTGAATGTTTTAAAAGATGTAAGCACAAAATATGAACTCTCATTTTTTATTCAACCATATATCTAATATAATTCGTATACTTTCATTATTATAAAAGTATTTCAATATATATTTCATAAAGCAGAACAAAACTGCGTGGGTGAAAGGAAGGTTGAAATTAGTTGATCCCCATCGTTCGCCTTGGTACACTGCTTGTGGACATTGCAAGAAGAATATTGAAGCTCGATTAGGTTGGAGTATAAAATGCCTATCTTGCAAAGAAGAAGCTACTGTTGAACCAAGGTTTGATGAACATATAAAATATTACACACAATGGATTATTTATTACCAAACACATAGCAAAATTACAATTCTATAATAATGATACACGCAGATGCCGTCTTCAAGTCATGATTTACAATGAAGTTGCATCTATAGAATCGGCCATCTTGGGAAAAGATGCTGAAAAGATGATTCCTTATACTGCTCAACAATTAAGTGTGACTAATAAGCAGGTAATCTCATTTACAAAATTTCAACTTTATGTTACCTCCTATTTTTTATTATATATCATATAATGAATAAAATTTACAGTGATAGTTTGCAACTTCTCTGGTAAGTGTTTTCCTTTAAGACTTTAACATTGAGAAAAAAAAAAAATCTTATAAAAGTACACAGTTTTATAGTCTTTGGAAAAGAATAACATAGCTAGACCAGATAGATTATTTGCATTTAATTCTATTCAACCTCAGTTTGTTGGTTGATTTAACGATTACTTTTATTGATCAATTACATTCATCTTGTTATTATATTGTGTGTATTCATTTTCTTTGGTTTATTTATTTACATATTTATTTTTTGTGTCAACTCTTAGTTATACAGTTATCTTGCTTTCAACCTACATAAATCTATTGGATAGTTTGTTATGGTGTTTGTCTACATTTTACTGTAATTGTTCCCTAAACCCCATAAACCCCATAATAACTCTATTGCCTAACTACAAAAACATGAATAATCCACCATGGCCATATTGCCATTGCATTGCATGAACACTATTCAACAACATTGAAAAATTGTCAGAACCATCCTTCAGCTACATTTATGTCTTACATACATTTCATAACTAGAGTTACAAGAAATTCATGATACCATGAAATGTTTTTAAGGATATATCCCTCAGCCTTGTCAAGCGTTACAATTCATCATAACATATTTCTTTTGGTAGGTACAAGACTTAAATTTGGAGATATCATCTGCACTGGAAAATTGCACTGTCATTTGCTTCATTAAGCACTTTGAGTCAAGTTATGGAGGGCAGAAAGTTGATAGATACAGTGTTATTAAAGTGTACACAGCTGAAGAAATGAAACAACACATCTCTCACAAAAACTCTCCACCAAAACAAGTATCTCAGCAACAATATTTCAGCCCAACAACAAGCAAGGTATTGGAGGCAATTGCCGAAAAAATTGAACCAATTCAGAAGGCTGAACCTTCAGTGTCTTCTTCAGCTAAAAGAAGCCTCTTCAAACCAGAGGATGCCATGGACATAGAATCACTTCCAAAAATGAAAATCCTTCCACAATTTGTCCAGCATGGCGATGTTGCTTGTCCTGATGTTGCTTGTCCAACTTCAACTCCACAGAAAATGGAATTGCCACCTCTACTCAAAAAGCCAAGGGAAAAAAAGGATTGACTTTGCTTTAAACATTGAAGTTAGAAACTGTTTACCTATATATTATCCATGACTGTTGGCTTTCTTAATAGGTGCTAATATCTACATTAGAGGATCCTGCTTTTGTTATATATGATAAGAATACCTCAATTAACAAACTCTGCTTTATCTTTTGTAGGGTTAAGGCATCTCCTTTTGTTGCATGTAATATAAGATGCCTGTACTTAAAACTACTCATATTTTATCTTTCGTATGATTAAAACATCTCTTTTGTTGTATGTATTATAAGATATCTACTTTTGTTGTATGTATTATAAGTTGTCTATATGGAATACTCAATGAAATTTAAGATGCCATCACATAAAAATATATATTTTGTGCCCATAACAATGCTATTTTATTTACATGAATTATCATATAACATAAATGAAAATATATACGAACACAAAACACACAGTGGGCATGGCCGTGCACGGCCAAGGCCTATCTAGTATATATATATATATATATATATATTTTAACACCCAATTTAAAAAAACGGCAAAAATTCATCCCTTTCACAAATTTCCGGCCGATCCAATGGAGCAAACCCCATCGTCTCCACAGCCCACCGACCAACAACCGCCTCCGCAAAACCCTCAACCAAAGCCCGCCACCCTCACCGACGCCGCTTCCACGACACCCTCCTCCCTCCCGCCGCCCGCGGCCACCAGCTCGTTCCCAAATCCAAACCCCAACTTCACCGCTGCCTCAAACCCCCCGGCAGCGACGCAATCCCAGCAATCAACTCCCACTTCACAAGCAAGGCCGACATTTGGTACTCGCCCATGGCAGCAGCAACCCTCCTACTCGCATTTCTCTCTGCCTTCGCCTCCCAATCCCGCTTCCTCTTCCTCGACACCGCCGTCGGTCTCCGCCCCGTCTCCTCCTCGCGGCGGAATAGCCATCGGAGTCCCTGCCCAAATACCCTCCGCCTCTCCATCACCTCCGGCATCGTTTTCTTCTCTCACTCCCCCATCTTATGGCCAACAATCCCAGGTTCTTTCCTATGCTTCCCTTATTCACGATAGTTTGTGTTTGTTTTGTTTATTTTATTCCTTTTTCCGCATTATCGGTAGCAATTTGAAGTAACTATATGTGTGTTGGTAGTTTGTCAACGTACTTTGATGTTTTGTTCTGAGTTATTGTGGGATTATAGATAAGACAGCCGATGCAAGGAATGGGGATTACTGGCACACTTGGTACAGCATCTGCAATGCGGCCTCTCCATCAGTTGAGGGCTCCTGCACAACCTCAAAGACCTCAGGCTAGCTCAAGTAGCCCGTCTCTTGCTGGGCAGGTTAGATATACTTGTTCTGTTAAGGATTCATCTTCAAAGAGAAAAAGAACTTAAGTGGTCAATGTTCAGTCGTTTATGGTTAAATTTTGATTCACAACTAGTAGTGCCTTCATGTTCTCCGAGGGTAGGAATTGACGTATTTTCTATGACAAGTTTGGAATTCTGTTGATCTGTTCCATGCATTTAGAATTTTATGGCTGCTTCTAATTACACTTCAAATGACATGGTTTGTAATGAGCTAAATCTGAAGAAGTTGTTCATGTGATATGCTTGAAAATGTGAAGTATAAAAGCACATTAAAAATTACAACAGGCCCAGTTTATAGTGGCCACTTTCAGTTGGGATTGCCAGAGTGAGTCACAATAATTTCTTGTTATTGTTACTGTTAGGTTTGGCTTTGATAGAAACCACCAACTCTAACAAGTGGTTCCTTTCCCTATTACTTTAGTGCCATTTAGAGTGAGACATCTTGGACTCCAAAATAATTGGTTTTGAATTCTATGTACATTGCTGCCCTGCTCTATCATGATATGATGCCGCTTTCAACTCTTATGCTTGTATAAAATGGATTTTCTGTTCATTAATTACGTTATCCTGTATAGATTATTTTTACAATTGCACGAGGTTTTCTTGTTGTGTACTAACTTGAACATTTATCAACACACACAAAAAAAAAAAATATTGTTACCTACGGAATTCATTACTCTTGTGTGGAGATGGGAGTGTGCTATATTATATTTTTCTTGATGCTAGTGCTCAACACACAGAAATATTTCTTACGAGCAGTAAATTTGATATTTCCTTATTGATTGCTGCCAATTTTATTAGAATTTCCAAGGACACGGCATTCACAGTTCTCAAACTCAGTCCCAGACTCAACCATGGTTATCTTCCGGAACTCAAGGCAAACCTCCATTGCCACCCCCTACTTTTCGGCCACAAGCGGGTCCCCAGTCATTCCAGCCAAGGTCAATCACCCAGCAACTTCAGAATAACATGTCTACCTCCTCACAGCAGCAGATAATCGGCTCAAACCAACATTCACCACAACCCTCAGCCTCAGGCCAGCCACAGGACCATTTTACCCCCCAAATCCCGACTTCAAGGACTCAACAGTCTTTGCCTCATCAACAACAGGTCTCAAGGGGCCCAGGATCAGGAATCCAAAGGCCCCCTATTGGCTTGACCCAACCTGGCAAAACAATGAGTGTCGACACAGACGAGTCTTCAAAGAGACTCTTGAGCAAGAGAAGCATTCAGGAAATTGTGAACCAGGTTGTGATTTTTCGTCAATTTCTATAGAATATTCTGGTTATTTACGTCTCTTTTCTATTAAAGAAGCTAGAACGCACTAGACTAGGTTTCCTAAGGTTGCTTGTCCAAAGTACTTTGTTTGTTGCCGGTGGAAGTGGCTGAAATTTTAGAGACGTTGTGGTTAGGCTTTTGATTAATTTTGATATGCATATATAATAAATTGGTCCTGTAGGTGGAAAATTGAATTCGTTAGAGGGATGTGATTGGGCATTGGTCTTTTGTGAGCTAAATTGTTTTATTGAACTAGCTATTGTGTATGAAAAATTTCATGATTTATGTGTTTGACTTTCTTTCATTTTATCAGATTGATCCATCTGAAAAGTTAGATCCTGAGGTTGAAGACATTCTTATCGACTTTGCTGAAGATTTTGTGGAATCAGTAAGTTATAATAATCAGATAATTTTATGTGTGTATTACAAATATGTGGACTACAATATGAGTTCCTTCATGTCTTTAAGTTATTGTCTAGCATACATAAATGGGTGAAACTTTAAATATGTTAACAAAAAACGTTGTCTGTACCATGCATATCTTTCAGTGTTTTTAATAGCGTGATTTCGCGCGCTTTGTAGCGCGCTATTCGTGTATTAGCCCAAAAATGCGCTGAAGCGCACCTAATTTCGCGCAGGTCTCAAATAGCGCACGCTATTGATGACGTGTAATGCAATATAAGCTATTTTGTACGCTATATACGCAATTGCTTGAATTGCTTACGCTACCAAACTTATTTTCAAAAAAAAAAAAAAAAAGTAAATAATAAAAGAATAAACAAAAAACGAAGGTCACAGCCCACAGATCACCCTCTTCATTTGCAATTTTGCATTGCCCCTTTCACCTTTCTCTTCTCTGGTTCTCCTGTAAAATTCACCTGCAAATTGCAAACAAAAGCTCATCGTAAAATTCAGAAAACACGTCGGTGGCACTCGGCTATCAAGGTATTTTCTTATTTTTTTTCTTTATCTCTGTCCCTATCATTCTTTTATAGCTTATATATATAACCTAGATGATTTGAAATTTGAAATTAATTTGGGAATTTTTGAGATTAGGGCTGAACTTTGAAGAGTTAGGAATCCCTAGCGCAAATTTCCCATTCATTTTTTTCCGTGGCCAACTAATTTTCCGTAAACAATTTAACATCTAGCAGGATTATGATGCCCTTTTACATCCAGTAGTCACGAATTTACGATAAAACTAACATGAGTTTGATTTTTTTCCAAACATTCATTTGATCTGAAATTGAATGTCAATAATTTTTTAAGAAAGACCTAGTTCATTCATTCTTGAGCCTTATCATCAGGTAAGTACATAAATGGCTGATAGTGGTGGGTCGGGTAGAAGTCAATGTTTGAGTGAAAAATATTAAATTATTGGGGCAAGTTCACAAATGAATTACTCTTTTGTTGGTAGTTATTTTCCAAATATTATTCATTTTGATTACATAATGTATTTTCATACAAAGATTTAACTTAGTTTACCTATTTTATTGTCATTTGAATAGCTTTGGCTGATTATGGATTTTCCTGAAATGAAGATTAAGAAACCAGACTCTATGCAATTTAATAAAGCATGCTGTGATTTGCTGAAGATTTGGGATTTTCTTATTTTGCAGTGATTTGTGAATTCTCAACAACTTAATAAACTTTGAGATTTTGAGGGCTTGATTGTTTATGAAATAATTTGTTCAAAATGAGTTATTTTGGTTAACCATAGTTAATTTGAAAAAAGGTAGTATAGTTAGTTGTTAGTGGAATTTTAAGGATGAATTAAAATAATATTTAAAATAAAATGATTAAAATTGATTTGATGTAAAAGTAGGAGATAAATGATTGGAAATGATAGGTAGTTAAAATTATGTGAGTGGATGAATAGTGAATTAAAGTTGATGTGATGTGTAATAATGATTGGTTTGTGTTATTTAATTATATAAATAATATTAAAGATAGTGAGGTTGAGTTAAAGTTGAGTTAGATTTTGAGTATAAAATAACGTTGAGTAATTATTTCATAAACAATCAAGCCCTGAGTCTTTTACTTTGTAGATTAAGACATTGGGTTGTTTGTAAGAATTAATATTTGAATGTTATTTTTTGGATTTAGTGTCCTAGTGTATGGTTTAAGACCATTTCAGTTATTTTTGCTTGTGTGGTTATATATATATTATTATTATTTATTACATTAAAAGTGAATTGCTCGAATAGCTTACGCAATACGCTACGCTATTTACGCTACGCAGTATAAAGACCAAGACGCGACAATTGCACTATACGCGTTTTAAAACACTGATATCTTTACACAAAACTTCCAAACCAATTGATACACCATTGTTGATTCTTGATGTATGAATGTTGATCTTTCTGCATAAGCATGTATGCTATATTTTTTTTATTGTTTGTTCGAAGTAAAAACTAAAACGGTTTATCGCTTTGTAAGACAGCTACTTTGCCTGAGGAACATTTTTTTTTTTCCTCTTTCCTTTTTCTTGTCCTCTTTTCTACAGTTGTAAAGCTTTTGAATGCTTGGAAACATGTTCCATATATTACATAGCAGATTTGAATGAAAATTGTACTACATTTATATATTGTGTTTTCTTTGTTCAGTTTTGTGCGTTAATAACGTGGATTTCTTGCATGTCAAGTCATTTGGCTGGTAATCTTTTTGGTTTGTCTCAAGCATATTCTTGTTCACCCATTGCATTATGCTTTTAATTATACCTCACCAGATAACAACATTTGGATGTTCATTGGCCAAGCATAGAAAATCTACCACTTTGGAAGCAAAGGACATCATGCTACATCTTGGTTAGTTTCAATGAGTTTCTTTTGTCAGTCGTGCAAATATATAAATCTTAAACTTTCTTTTTATCCTTGGATTCAGAAAGAAACTGGAACATTACTCTTCCTGGGTTTGGTGGAGATGAGATTAAGCTGTACAAAAAACCAGTAAGTGTTTCCTGGCTTCTTTTACTTCAAGAGTGCAAAACTTATCATCTTATTGCTCACTTGTTTCTTGTGTGTTTCCCAGACAGTAACTGAGATTCACAGAGAAAGGCTTGCTGCTGTAAGTTATTTTTTTCTTCAGTTCACTTACGCATAAAATCACATGTTCATTTTAAATATTGGGACAACAATGGACCATTTCGTCAAACCTCGTTTTTACCAGCTGTTCCTTCTCTTCTGCAGATAAAGAAGTCAATTTTGACCACTGAAATGGCGAGTAAAACTCCTGCTGGACCACCTGGTGCTTCTTCCAAAGGTCATCTTGCGAAAGGACCTTCTGGTAATATCGGTGCCCCTTCAAATCCAAAAATCCGTGAAGCTACATGAGGCACCTCATGAGGGCAGTTATTTTTCAGGTAATTTTTCTCTTTCCTGCCTGTCTTTGGTGTGAAGTGAAGTAAAAGACCTGAAACATAAATGCACATATTTATGTATGTGCATGTGTGGAACTTGCTATTTTGGAAATTATTGGTTGTGTTTTTTTATACATTATGTGATGAATTAGACTTTGTTGAAACTAGTGCACATATTCATACACGGAAAAAATGAGTATGGTTTATGCTTGTCTTCATGGTTTTCTTGGTTTCTTGCAATCTGTGATCAGAGTCTACTTATTAATATATTTTGATGTTCTGGTCAGTCCTATCCCTTTATCGTTCTCTACTCATTTCTTGATGCAGGTCGAATTTGAGAGCAGGTGAGAGAAAGAGTGAATAATCTGTGATGTCGAACCTAACAAGAAGTATTTTAAGCATGTGCATGAAATTACAAATGATCTATGGAGATGGAAAATCTTGGTGTTGAGTGCTAGTGGGCTATGTTTTTCCATGTTTTCGACCGAATACCGAAGAAATGAATCATGTGTTTTCAATGGGGTGAATGTCCAATTCTTATTTGATTTGCTACAACATCTTTTGTGAATCCAAAATGCTAAAATGGTTGGAAACACTCCAAAGGAGGCATTAATCGTATGGGTGTTTTGAGTTACAAAAGGAAAATACAGGCATCAGGAGCCACTAGAAGCTTTTGTCGTGTTCGAGAGTTGAGAATTTAATTGGGTGACTACTTTTGGAAATAACACTATGCTCGCCTCTTTTTCCGCCGAGATCAAGAAAATGTATCTTTTATTTTGGTCTCGTTGTCTAATTTGTTTTAGTTATTGCACAAGCTCTTGGGTCAGTTCATATATTAGATTGTTGCAAAGGATTTTTGCATGCAGATAATCAATCAGAATGAATATTTGCTGGCTGCAACTAGGTCTTTTAGATTTTTCTGTCTCCCTCACAGTTATGCTAAAATTTACACTCTGAATTTGGCACACCAAGTTATTACTGCCCTAGGGAAGTCTGGACTATATCAGGTTAATTTTTGTATAGGGGTCAGTTTTTCTATGTCAAAAGACATGTTTGTCTGATTATGTTTTCATGAAAACTTGAACTTAAGAGCAAGAGTATGATGAATTTCATAGGCACCGTTTTTAATCGTTGAATTAATACTCTTAGGGGTGTTTGCGTGAGTGCATGTGAGGAAATGGATATAAACTATGTGCCGTAGCCCGTAGGGTTGAACTTCGCATGGTTATTGTGGGATTTAGACATGGCCAAATGGCGGGCCGGGCCCGGCGGACCGAAGGGTTGGTTTACTTCGATCCTGAACCGACACGCCCTAAATCCGTGCTGGGCCCATGATCCCGCGGGCCGGGCTGGACCCGGCCCGGACCCGGCCCGGCCCGTCGGGTCGGTGTCGACAAAAAGAAGGCCCTGGACCGGCCCGCTTGAAATTTGAGCCGGGTTTGGACACGCGGTCAAAGGGTTTGACCGGGTCGGGTCCGTGCCGGGTCGGCGGGCCGGTTGACCCGGTGGCCATGTCTAGTGGGATTAAACTATTGCTTACATTTGTGTACTTCGTCTTAAAGTTCATTAAATTTACATGCGATCTTTCCACAAAACCGAAAAGGTGAACTGTAAAATATAATCACTTCTTTGAAATAAAAAATCAAAAAAAAAATCTCTTTTTTTTTTAGTTGAATTCCGTCATTGAGCTGGTAGAGTACCTACTCGTCTTTTGATATCACATTTCAATTGGCAGCTAAAATGAAGAAAAAAATACCAGCCCAGATAATAATTGAAAGCACCAAAAGGTTGATTACTTTTCAAATCCTCCTTTGATATCACATTTCAATTGGCTGCTAACTGAAGAAAAAAATACCAGACCAGATAATAATTGAAAGCACCAAAAGGTTAATTACTTTTCAAATCCTCCATGGCTTCGATCGTGTGCATCAAGATTCCACTTATGTCCCCACAGCAACAATAGCATGCTAATCCGATGCTACGTATATTGAAAGTGTTCTTACACGGGTGCACATAGCCAAACTCACTTATGCTATTCATAATTTTTTTTGAGCTTAAATTTAATTTGGTTATAAAATCAATATCACGCCTAATATGCTTTTGTAAAACTAAACATCTCCATAATTTTCAACCTTTTTTTTTTTACCAAAATGGCTCCGGGTGAGATGGGTCGCTACTCCACCAATTGGAAAAACTTTTAGCTCTTTTTATGGACGACTCCTTACCATCCAACTTCGCACCTTCGAGAAGAAGAACTACAAGTTATTCGACTCATTCAGACAACACTCAGCACAACATCGGTTCGTTTCCTACTACTCCAGACATATATGAACTTAATTATGGAGATAAATGACAATTACGACAACATGTTGTGAAGCAAAAATCTCTAGATAAAATAATCCCACACAAGGATTTTGCAAGGTCTTGTAGGTCTTCAAGATTGAATCTTTCCATTATTTGTTAATGGATTTTCCTTTTAAAATGTCTCTCATCTTTTCGTCCTCCGTTATTGTCATTCAAACTTTAGTTGGTTTCTCTTTCTGTTGTAAAAGGAGTAATGTTCCAAAAGTCACTTTTCTTCATCCCCAAAAGTACTAGGTTGTGGATTTAATTTCTTTCTGTATATTTATAAGGATATTCAATGTCTCTTTCTGGTTCTTCATGATTTCCTCCACCTCCATTTGGATCTGGTGGATTTTTTCAATAACTTTACACGGTCTTTTGTACTTCACGTATATCAATGGAGTGTTTAGAGGAGTCAGGAATAACTTCCTTCCAGACTAACACATGCATGATTATAACTCATATATGCATATGATCTTAATGAGCTATTTCTTGATAATATAATAGATCAGTTTGTATTAATTGATTTACCCAGAGGACATTTATATGATACTTCTTTTGTTTTCAGCATAGTGTAGTTGTAATTCTATCTACTCATGTTAATACTTGCTCAACATAACAGTCGTCTCAATGGACAATCATTTATTGTTGTTCGTGTTCACACATCTTCAAAATTTGAATATATCAAGTATGTACACACTTTGGACAATTTTCACTATTTATTCTTAATTTTTTTTTTCTAAAGTTAATTACCATATAATAAATTCATATAAAAGTTCATAATAAAACATGGGTTCTCATATCATTTTTGCCAATACAATTTCATCTCATTTTAACATTTTAATATAAAATATATCCTTATTTTATCAAACCTGGTTTTAGCGAAAGTGGGTGTATCTATAGCATATAAGTAGACACTTGTCCAATTTTAAATGGATCAGTACACTGTTTGTATCTTTCTAACTTCGATGCCAGGTGTTGATCACATAACAATTTGATAAAACATTTTGTCAATATATAAAATTATAGAGAGAGAGAAATAATTTTAATTCACGAGTTTATTTGTAAAATTATGTATGGAATAGAATATATAGTATGAATAGCCAAACAAAGCGTTCAGTTCTAATTTAAAAAACATTGTGTACAATAAAAATCAATTGCTTAATTTATAATTATATTAGTTTGTCTAATATTGTATATTTGTTGAATTCTTTTAACTGTGGTATTGAATGAGATACATTGACTATGAGGATGTAATGAGGTGTAAGAATACCATATCAATTAGTTTTGTATATTACATTTACAGTTAAAAATATTTGATGATTTATAATATGAATTGATGTCAATTAATCTATGTTTTCTAAATTTTAAAAATATAATAACGTTGTTTGGTTCTTACATATGTTATTTGTATAATTTTTATTTTTAAAATGCAATATGATATTTTCGTAATAACAATTAACCCTTCGTACATTTTGTACAAATATTTTGTTAGGTAATTGTTTACATTTATTTTTAGTCTGATATGGGATACTATATAGCTGAGGAATAGACCGATTTGCATCATCGGTCGAGCAACCTCGAAGTGGAAAAAACCGGATTGGGAGAAGGATGATCGACCAAAAAGAAGGAGATCGAGCAGAATAGCAGAACTGGTCGAGGATCGACCAGAATGGAGGAGATCGAGCAGAATAGCAGAACTGATCAAGGATCGACCAAAGAGGAGGAGATCGAGCACTCAACAGGTGAAGAGCAGTCTAGAGCGTGGCGTGAACGCGAGAAGACGCGTGGATGACGTTGGAAGATCCCAACGGTCTGCGCGGAGAAATAATCTCCCTCAGCTTAGAGGGACACGTGGCGAGAATATATTGGTGCAGAGTGATAGTGGCGAAAGCCACCCCTGACATCTCTGACACACACACACACTATGTGTGTACGGACGGGCAGTACGGGCAGGACAGATCACTAAAGCCGGGCAGTTTTTAGGGCAGGTATCTCACTCCTATATATATGGGAGTGAGTCTTTTCTTGTGACTTACGATTTATCCATTCTTTACTTTGGAAAATTGAACAAACACATACTGACTTAAGCATCGGAGGCTCTTCACCGGAAAACCCCTCCGGTGTGAGAGTTCTGTGCAGGAACGCGACGTTCTACCGGCGAGGAAGAAGGAGGCAAGTTGATTTCAAGTCGATCGGAGTATTTTGCATTACCATAGTCCATGCTTAATTTTTCCATAAAATTTTCTATTATTATTTTAACATTTGAAATGGTATTGCAAATAAGGATGCTGACATTGATATTATTTTACTGATAACTGNTAAAATTCTTTAGCCCTTTTACAATTTTATTGGGTCTCTTTTTTTTTTTAAGAAAAAGAGGTGATGTCGATTCTTGAGCGCGATGGGATTGACGGGCTGATGTTTTCGGACAATGGTACTAAAACGAATTTTGAGAAGATTATTATTGATACTGATCCTGGCATTGGTAAGAATTATGAACCCTTGTTTTCAATTTATGCGATCAAGATTGGAGTTTTTTGGCTTATTTGTTTAGTTATTTATTTTTTTTGGGTTTTAGCTTATTGGTTCTGGGCAATTTGGGTTTTATGCTGGTGTAGTTTATTACTTTATTATGCTGATGGAATCTGAAATGTGGCATCTTTTTGAATCACTTTTCAGTTGATCTTTTTCATTTTTTCCTTTTGACTGCTCAGTGAACTATATATTATCAGGCTTTGGACAAAAATAAGGTATAGTTTAGAAAATTATCATTTATGAAGTATGTGTTTGTGAAAAGAAAAAAAAGGAAAATATACAGAGCAAAATGTGAACTTGCAGATTATTTGGGGTAAAAGTTTGTCTGGAATTAGGAGTGGATGAATTGTATAGTAACTAAGTGGCAAAATATGAGAGATCAATTAGATTATGCAAAGTTTTTAAATTAGAGGGCTTGCAGTTGATTGGTAGAGTTCATACTACAGGTGTGTGTAGTGCACATATAATATAATAATTAGTATGCATGCTAATTTTACAAACACAAAACTTCAATTTTATATCATAAATCAAAGCAAACTCTTCTGGTGTGCATGAGTTCAAGTTATTCGGAATCTATAAAGTAGAACACCGATTCACTATGAGTAGGAACACCAGTTCAATATGGGATGAGTCAAACAGTTTTGGCAAAAGCTCAAGACTTTGGAACGTTTGGATGTTGAGTCCTTTGAGTGAATGTTGATTGAGTATGAGATTTACATGAAAGAATACATTTTGTATGTATTCTGAAACAAATGCTGTTTGGAATCTGTGGATATGCAGATGATAGCATCGCAATACTAATGGCATTTCAGTCACCTGATTTGGAGATATTAGGATTAACAACAACATTTGGCAATGTTACTACAGAAGCTGCCACGCGTAATGCATTGATTCTGGTATGCGTTTTTTTTTTTTTATTAAATATTTATTCGATTTCAGTGCCTTTCTACTGTATATGTGCATTTAGGTTCTTGTTTTCCGGACAAGTTCATGATCACTTACTGTATTTTAATGCAAAAAAGGATAGTGTGAGCTTGCTGGACGTCCAGATGTGCCCGTGGCAGAGGGAAATCCTGAACCATTGAAGGTATAATGGAAAATAGACAATGTGATTATTTATTTGCATTAAAAATGGTTTACAATTAGAAAATGTGATTTATTACGTGTGCATTTTAATCAAATGAATAAGAAGTAAACTAAAAAAATGGCACTCGCTGAATAAATAGAGTACAAGAATTTGAACACTAGCGTTCTTTTCCCTTGCTCTGTTACATCATGACTGGATAACGGCATAGTAGCCTTTCTTTATTGTGAAATGCGAATTTATGCGCATGAATTTTATTTTATAATTTAAGCTATATCTTGACCATATTTAAATTAAAAAAAAAAAAACAGAGAGGACCACCACGTATTGCAGACTTTGTTCACGGCTCAAATGGATTGGGGAATATCTCCATTTCTCCTCCAAAATCCAAGAAATCCGAAAAATCGGCATCTGAATTTTTGGTTGATAAAATCTCTGAATATCCCGGTGAAGTTTCTATACTTGCATTGGGACCCCTTACAAATCTCGCGCTCGTAAGTTAGTTATTTTCGCAGTTATTAGTTTTGCTCATGCTATTACTTGTGCCCAAAATTTATCCCTTTTTCTCGATTTTAGGCTATAAAGAGAGACTCCTCCTTTGCATGCAAAGTGAAGAGAATTGTGATACTTGGCGGGGCTTTCTTTGCTTTGGGAAATGTTAATCCTGCTGCCGAAGCAAATGTAAGTAATTCATGCCTTTTCTATAGTTGTTTGTTCATTCAGCTTCTGAGATTGTACCTAAAGAATCCGTAATTTTTTGTGTATTAAAAATGTAAAAACTTATTTTGCTATAGTTTACTTAAAAATCTCCAAAAATCATAGTTTTAATTTGGTGTGAGTGGCAGATATATGGAGACCCAGAAGCTGCAGATATTGTGTTCACTTCGGGGGCAAATATCGACGTTATTGGCATAAATATCACAACCCAAGTCAAAATGACAGGTCAAAATTCAAGTTTTCTATTGAGATAAAAGTTTTTTATTTCCTTCAACTGAGCTGATTTGTACTGGAATAATAGTATCGTAATTGAACGTATATTGTCTTCAGATGTGCACCTAGACGAGCTCAAGAAATCAAAAGGACGGTACGCGAAGTTCATATGTGATATTTGCAAGTTTTATCGAGACTGGCATGTGAAGTCCGATGGCATATATGGTAATTTTCATAGCTAATTATAGGAACAAAAACACTACCTCATCTTAACAGTTTATTGGGGAATCTACACGGAACTAACCATGAAAATCGAGTATTATGGAAAAACAACGTATTTTTTTTTTTTTGTTCAGGAATTTTTCTTCACGATCCTGTGAGTTTTGTGGCGCTAGTGAGACCCGATTTATTTACTTTTAAGAAAGGAGTTGTTAGGGTTGAGACACAGGGCATTTGTGTCGGGCATACACTTATGGACCAAGGATTGAAGAAGTATGATTTTTAACTTTCCTTTTTCATTTTTTAAAAATATAAATTTTGTAGGTAATATGACATAAAAATTGATTTGAAACTAACTTTGATGCTACAGATGGAACTCAAACAATCCATGGTCAGGCTTTTCTCCAGTTTCAGTAGCTTGGACAGTTGATTCTCAAGAAGTACTTAAATATGTGAATGAGATTTTAATGAAGCCCTGATGTTGAGCTTGTATGCAGAATAAATGTATACCCTGCTAATTAATTATGATTTAAAAAAAAAAAAAAAAAAAAAAAACTGTGGAAATTTGTGAAATTGATTTCTTATGATTGGAACATCATTTGGACATTTTCCATGTAACTGAATCAGTTCTATGGAATATGTTGGTAATTATTCAACACTTTCTTAATTACTTTCATGTTCTTGGGATGCTTGATTCATCACAGTTGTGTTTGTTTGTGAAGAAAAATGGGACAAGTTCAGTTCCATTAACAAATTAATCAGGCAATGTTGAGTTCCAACTTCCTACACCCATTTAAATTTGGATTAGAATTTTAGAGGAAATGAGCAGACGATGGATTAATATGCATGATAATATGTTGCAATATAGATTGCCAATTTTTTTCTTGCCAAACAACTCCCAACTCTATAAACCTAAACACAAAATCTGTTCTCTCATAATTAAATTAAAGCTAAATGAGGTTGATTGAGAATTATTGGTGTTATCTATCCAATAATGCAGCTAAACTAATATTAACCAAAATCAATTAAATCACTGAACCATCTCTGCCGGCTTTTATTGTCACTTTTGAAAAAGGATCCCATTTTATAGAATTTATTAAAAACCCAACGATGAGGAGAAGTCTTCAACAGTTAGGACCCTACTATTTTCGTACATGAAAATGGACAACGAGTCAAAAGGTCAACACCCTTTTTCGTGATAGATTTTAATAAAAGCAGTAGTTAACCAACTCATATTTATGAGATTTTAGGTCATCAAATCCCAAATTTAAGACCCTTTCTATGATGTCAAAAGCTTTCTGTGGGGACTATGGAGATAATTTGATGTGTGGTCATATGACAAAGTGTTTGTATTACATTTAATGAATGCTTGGCTACATAACAACAATCATCTTGTTTTTCACGGTCTTATAACATAAAAAAAGTTATGAATTACATCTTATAATTGTGCATTAAAAAAAAAATATAACATATTGACATGTTTGATGGTTAGACATTATAATATCAGCATTTGATTTATTTGAATGGAGATAAGCCATAAGAAAATGTGTTACACATCATCACACCAATTAATCAATATATTCTATAAATTTTATTGTATATCATACTCTAAATATATTAGTCGATATACCCAATAACTGTGACGCTGCTATTAAACATGTGTTAGACAATCATACTTTTTTCAATTCATATTTATATTTTTGCCATACATAATAAATAATGGACTTGTTTGTTTTTTGGCGTTTTTGGCCAAACCACTATTTTAGCGGTTTTGACCGAATCTGAAACGCCAAAGTAAGGTTGAAATGTTGTTTGGTTGGCTGGCTTTTTCCCTCAGCTTTTTTTGTGAAAAAGCCAAAAATGAAACGCTAAGGGGAGCAGCGTTTTCTGCTAGCTTTTTTCACTTGCTTCTTAGATTCTTGATAAATATTTATTGGCTCAATCCTATACAGTTGTTGTTAAGCTTTTTTTCTTCAACTTTTAATTGCCTTTTTCCTACAGCTTTTTCTTTCATAGGTTAACTAGTTCAAATATCAATTTTATATTTAATACAATTTACTTTTGCTACCTTTAATATTTTAATTAGTTATTTTTTATGTTGATTTTTTATAAATACGAAAACTTAGTTAAAACTATTTAATCATATCAAATTTATTTTTATAATCATTGATACAAATTATTTTATCAAATTAATAATGCCACCTATAATTTTTCAAAATCAATCCGCTAACTTTACCAAACAACATTTTGCGGAACCGCCAAAGCTAACAGCTGGTCAAAACAGCTAACACAATCCGCTGGTCAAAACAGCTATCGCAATCCGCTAACAGCTGATTACCAAACAAGGCCAATATAAACAAAAATAATATATGTCATAGCATAAATAATTATAACATTTGATCCGCCTAACCATTAGTTGTAAGTATCACATAAGAATTTGCAAAACATAATTTATCATATTAATTAACTATGGATGGCCATCTTGTTGATGACAGTTACCAAACTCCCTTAATCGGAAAGTACCGTTTCAACTCCCAATTTCACATAACCAGAAAACATAAAGCACGCAAAAAAATAATAAAAATAAAACAAAATAAGAAACTATTGCACCCACTCCAACAACCTTTGGAAACTTAAAGCAACCAAAACCATTACATACTTCCTCCCAAGTCAAATAAAATCAAGTCATACTCTTCCTATAATAAACCCCCCACAAAATCACACTTCCTCAAAATCCAAACCAAACCCAAATCAAAACCTTTTTTTTTTAAAAAAAAAAAGAAAAAATAATAATAATGTCGCGGGTCGACCCGTCTACTGCATTAGCAGAAACCGTCTCGTGGTACGCCTCGTTGTTATTAGCTCTAATGCTCGTCCTCAGTTGTTGTGAGTCGGGTGAGAGTGGAGTCAATGTGGAGTCCGAGATATTGGGAAACGTGTTTTCGAGCGAAAGGCCGTGTGACGAGATATATGTGGTGAAAGAAGGCGAAACGCTACATACAATAAGCGAAAAGTGTGGCGACCCATTTATTGTGGAGGAAAACCCACATATCCATGACCCGGATGATGTTTTCCCGGGTTTGGTCATTAAGATTACTCCTAATTTGAAGAATATATAGGTAGAATCATGTTTTGCTCTTGAGTTTGTTTGATCCAACATGCATTTTCAGCTTTTTTTTTTTTTTTTTTTTTCNACAATTCACGTACAATTTGATCTGGAATAATATTATATTGTGTATACAATGTTATCGTTATATAATTATCACTGCATGGAACTTCTATGGGAAAAGTTGGATCCTAATATTGTAATGTTACAATGTACATCAAATGTTATTAATTCTCCTTCTCGCAAGTGATTATACTTACTACTCCCGTCCTCCTATTTTTACTATTTGTCACTCTAGTTTAATTGATCATTACTTAAATAAATGTCATTTTGGTTAGTTTGTTCATATTTTTTCATTTTTTAACCCTCCATCTAACACACAGTCTCTCTCATATTCCATCTCCATTTTTGTCCATAACGTCCATTAAATAGGGTTAATATTAGCAAAAAAAAAATATTCTTAATTAGCGTAGTGCTTCTCGAAACGACAAATAATAAAAATAGGAGCGATTATTATTTATCTTTTCAATTCCGTCTTGTTCATTCATTTTTCAGGTTTGAACAGATTAATAACTTTTTACTTGCTAAAGATATGTATTGGACACATTAACTGATGTTGCTTAGAGTAGCTTCTGAACATTAATTTTCATAAGCTGTTATATTAATAGAGGTCAAAGAGAAAAAAAAAATCAAAAAATACTTTATGAGTTTTAATATATCAACCGTCCATTAGTGAGAAGAAACCTATAAATTTAAAGTGATGTAAACAAACGTCAAAAACTATTAAACTAATGTAAATGAGTGGAATATAGTTTAATTGTGCTGTTTATTGCACAATATATTTAACTAACGTCAAAGATAATACACTTTCACTATATCACTTAGTTTACATCAATATCTAAAAATTAATCATTAAAATATATTGTTCGTAAAATATTATTTATCTATTTACATGTTTATATTTAACTTATCATTAATAATTATTTTGCTATTCCTATATTACATCTCCATCTTATATTTATTTGAAGAGAAAATATATTTATTATTTCTCATTTATTTTTCTATTTTTATCTCGCAACAGTTTTAATCATTAATTACATGTTTTACGTCTACTCATAATTTGAAAACATTTCATTAATTCCCCAAATCTTTTACCTTCTGATTCACAAAATTTTCTATACCCAGTAGAGAAAATAATTAACCATTAAAAAAAAGGATTACAAGAATAAGAAAAAAAAAAAGGAAAAGGAAGTAAAAATAAAATGCGAATGTATTGAATAAGCAAAACATTTTTGGACAACGTACTTCATTTTGTTAATCTCTTTAGCGCCTTGAGTAAGCACATTTTTTAGTTCCAATTTTACAATTGGGTTTGGTCACCTAAAGTTGGGTTGCCCATAACACAGCCCACTCAGAATAATACTTCTATAGAAAACCCAGTCAGTATCAGATTTGGAGAGGAATCGATCTGCCCGAGAATTTCGCGGCATCCAATGAAGAAGAGTATCTTTGCTCTTGAAGTCTTGATCAAGTATTTTTCATATCTATCATTATATAAAAAGAATAACTTTTTTATAAATTTGGAAACTTTTTCCCGCCAAAATCATTAAATATATCTTGCATATAGTAATTGTTTGACAAATCTGAATAGGCAAAAAAATCGGCTCATTAATTGTGTAAAGATTTATTTTTCTTTTTTCCTGTTTTTTAGTTTATCAAAACCGTTATTTGACAATAAATATTTGTTTTTCTTTTTTCCTATTTTTAGTATAAATCTACACGAGCTTTTACAAATCCCATTGCATACGTGTTTAAAAAATCTTATCTCTTAATTACTACTAGAAATAAAATAGAAACCAATTCTTAATTACTACTAGAAATCCATTATCTTTAAAAAGAAAAAATAAAATAAAATGGAAACCAATTCATAATTACTACTAGAAATCTATTATCTACTTTAAGAAGCTAATTTTCATCGGTCTAATTACTAATATTTTTACAAATATTATAAGCTAACCATACAAAAAAGTATAACAATAATTGTAATCAAATTTTTTTATATTCTCTTATACAAAATAATTTCATATTGTTTGACCCCGAATCTTTATTTATAATTATTAAGTATTGTTTATCCTCCTCTTTAATTTATAATTATTTTTTTTCTTCCTCTTTTTAAATAAGATCAATAGTAATTTTCATTTCCGCCATTGAGTGACTCAAACTCGAGGTCTATTTATAATATTGGTCCCGTGCATCGCACGGGGTACACACTAGTTTTCTTAGGATTAGGTATCTTCTATAAGACTATTTTATATTTTTCTATTAATGTGGACCATATAATTATATTTTTCGAAGTTTATTAAAATAGGTACATAACATCACAAAATATGCACGTATTAATGATCGGCTAAGTACAGTTACAATATGGAGTAGGTATTGATCTTCTAAATGTTTAATAAAATGCAAGAAACTCATGTTCGTTGACCAAAGGCGGTACTCAATCCTAACTTATAAGTACTTTTTAAGTACACACTCGATACTATTGTGAAGAAAAACAATTATCGGTACTGTTGTGAAAAAAAACAATTATCAGTTTCTTAAATATAATTTCCTTAATCGATCATGTCTACTATGTCATTTTGATCTTTCACGTATGAAGTGGTTGGTGTTAGAGTAGGGTACCCGGCGTTCCAATCTAATTGGACGTATTCTACTTGTAAATACAGTCTATTGGAATTATATTATGAATAAGGCATTTCTTTATCTTAAGAGCAAGCATTTATCTTATAATTGCACTTAAGATAAATTCCCTAGATCACTTATGGTTATAAGGTATGGTTGCGCATAGAGATGGTGATCATGGAACATACCTTGAAAGCCGTGATCTTAAATACAGTTCCAAGTCGATGGATGTTTCGAGATGGGATATCGAATAATCCATAAAAGACTTGCA
>BKCP01003335.1:3133735-3151374 GCA_008636005.1 Striga asiatica
TTTGATCCTAAAATTTCTAAGTGTTAGAAAGAAGAAGAAAGTGTTCTTCATAAAATTCAAGAAAGAGTTCTTGAAAATTCCCAAATAAAATTCATAAATATTCCTATACAAGAAAACCGAGACATTCCTACTAGCGAAGGAAGGTTGTCGGAACCGGGCTTCATAGGGTGGATACGTTTAGAGGGAAGACACTTGGATTCCTAAAGCGAGTAACCTCAAGTCGTTGAAGTTACAACCGGGAATCGATTCCCTCATCCATCATCAATTGTGAAGGAGTTCAAGACATTCGGTAAATATTTTTACTAGTATTTACTTTATAGTAACAAATCAAAATTTGTATATGATGCATGTTTTAAAGATAACGATCAGTTAATTGGAAGTTAGTATGTACGGGTGTTGTATTTATTCGATAAATACTTACTTTAAAAATTTTAAATTCCGCTGCGTACAGCCCGTACGGTACTATCGAACCCAACAGTTGGATCTTAATTGTATGCACAACATAGTACTGGTGGAATTTAGACTAATCAAGTTGATCATAAGATTAAATGAAGTACTTTAATGTTGTTCGTTTATTAGTGTGGCAAGTTCATGACTATTTGACACGGGTACTTAATTACGCACATTCATTATCCCATTCAAATTAAGATATTAGTTATTTCGAGTAGACAAAATAGCATTGAAGATTGGAGTTTGGCACAAAGTTTATTAAAGTAGGTACTTAACAAGGCAAATAAATACTATTAATTGTCGATTGATTACACTATGGAGTAGGTATCTATTTCATAAAGGTTGACCAAAGTACAAGAAATTCATGTTTTTTGACCAAAGTCGGTACTAAATCCTAACTAATAAGTACTATTGAACAACACACTCGGTACTGTTAGGAAGAAAAATAGGTACCGATTTACTAAACATAATTTTCTTAACCCGCCATCTCTACCATGTCATTTTAATCGTTGATGTAAGAAGTGGATGGATATTAGCTGAATCGACAACATAGTAGTGAAATTTAGATCAACCATGTTCGATCACATAATGACATGAAGTGTTTTTGTACGTATTTTAATTTTAGAAAACCGATACTAGTGGTGCAAAAAGACTATCACGTTAGACATTTCTTAATCCTCATTCAGTAGTATTTAGTACCCACTTTGTTGAATGAACAAGAGTTATTTGTACCTTATTATATGTTTAGTAAACTGATACTAGCTAGTATTGCAATTGGACAGTACCAAGTTCGACCTTTAATAGTACAAATGCAATAGTATTTAATACCAACTTTGTTGAATGAACATGATAACTTGTACCTTACCAGTTATAATCTTAAAATACCAATGTCGGTATTGCAAAAGGACAATACCAGGCTCGACGTTTTCTAGTACTCATGCAATAATATTCAATACTCACTTTGTTAAATGAACAAGAATTACTTGAAAATTATTATATGTTTGGTAAACTAATATTGGTATTGCAAAAAGATAGTACCAGGTTCGACATTTACGAGTACTCACGCAATAATATTTAGTACCAATTTTGCTGAACAAAAAATAATTACTTGTTATAATTTAGAAAACTTGCAAAAGAGTAGCAACAAAAAAAGAATTTTCTGTACAATTCTTTAAGGCAAAATTTCAAAATTGGTCCTATAACTTGACCACTGTCCAAAAAATCACCCCGATATTGACCACTTTCAATTTAGGTCCTATAATTTGTCGATTTCATCAATTTTGGTCCTTTTTTATCCGTCCCTGGATTACAAAGTGACGTGGCATGATGTGTCAGTTTTTCAATGTTACATGGCGTGATTATGATCTACGTGGCACGTCAATTTTGGTCCTATAATTTGTCGATTTCATCAATTTTGGTCCTTTTTTCATGCCACGTCACTTTTTAATCCAGGGTGCGGATAAAAAAGGACCAAAATTGATGAAATCGACAAATTATAGGACCTAAATTGAAAGTGGTCAATATCGGGGTGGTTTTTTGGACAGTGGCCAAATTATAGGACCAATTTTGAAATTTTCCCATTCTTTAACGCTGCATAGATCAGAACTTAGAACTAAAAGTATGGCTATTGATATCACAAGAAAACAGAGAGAAACAAGATTGATCAAAACATAATACCTTTCCTTTTTTGCTTAGGATAACCGCCACTGACCTAAGCAGATACCGATCCATTTTGAATTTTATTTTGTGAGTAACTCATTGTAAGGTGATCAAAACACTAAGGAAAATACCAAATTAATATGAATGCAATTCATGTGATAATGATGATGATGATAGTTACACACAATTTCCTGTTTCGATAAGAAGCTCGACACCTCTGGCTAGAACTGACATGCATTTCTGAAAGTCGAACTCTACTTCATTACTGTCCTTAAACGGCAGCACGGACATGCTTCCATCTAATCTGCTTCCGTGCCCCTCTCTCCCTTTTAGCGTATTTGCTCCTCTTATTGTTTTAAACATAAAAACAAAAAAAGAAAAAAATAATAATCAAAACTACCACACACCAAAAAAAAAAAAAAAAATAATAAAAAGGGACAAACGGCAACTCATTTGTTACATGTGGCGTCTGCTGCTGTTAGTGACACGATTTTGCCGACGCTCGTGCCTCCAACAATCGAGCCAATGATGTTGCTCACTTGCTCCCTCGTTGCTCCCATTGCCTTCGCGAGTTCTCGACTTTTTAGATTGCTGGCAGGGCAGCAGCCCCACTGGTGACGGAGACCATTGTGTGCAGAGGCGTAGCCAGAAATATTTTCTATCCTGGGCTGCTAGAACCAATTTGTTAGGGAGTACAATTCAGTTGGGCTCGTAAAAAGTCAGTCTTGACTCATGCATATAATAAAACATAAAATGAAAAATTAATTCAAACAAGCGGAACTTAATTGATTTCACTCGATTTATTAAATAATCCGAGCCAAACCTGCTCATTTATTATACGAGTACAAGTTCGAATACGACGTATTCAACTCAATTTGGATTCGCTAATATTACTATTGTTATGTGAAAATTCAAAGTATGATGATTTTTTAAGTGTTAGAATGTAAATTACAAAATGAATGAAAAACATGTCATGTTGTTTTAGTAAATCAAAAAATAGTATTGTCGCGTATTTTTTTCTTGCCTACTTAAATTTGACTTATAAAAATAATACAAATTGCTTCAATTACATATATGAGACTAACGTTTTATTATCAGGTAGGTCAATCCAACATATACTTGTTATATAATATTTTCACTTAAATTGTGGAAGTTCAAATGTCATTTTATTGAATGGAAATGTTAACCTAACATACTTGTTATATGATATTTTACTTAAATTGTGGAATTCTAAATCCCCTCTTATATATAATTTCAGAATGCGCTGAGCCTACGTGAAAAACTCTCATGCTTCGGAATCTTATTTGACAAAAAATCATGTTTTGGAGTTAGGCTTGGATATAAATTAATATTTGTATTAAGTGTATTTTAATATCATTTCCTATTATAACTATTGAATTGCAAATATATTTTAAAAGTTAATAACTATTGTATTTCTTATTGGTTTTACATATATAATATATCAAATTATTCATCTTTTGATGAGCTTCGATTTGACATTTATATTGTATATATAAAATAAATAAAATATATTTATCTTTATAATAATAATAAAATCATTTATTAAAATTGATTAGAAAATAAAATTATTTATCAATTAATATATTTATGTTTAATGTAGTTATATGTTATAAGGTAGAAAATTTATTATAATATAACGCATATAAGTCGCACAAGTAACATATGTCATACTAAAATATGTAATAATATATATTTCTTCATATTTTTATTATTTGTCACTTTGGCTTAATTGATCATTGATAAAATAAATGTCGTTTTAGATATTTTGTTCATATTTTTTCCATTTTTAACCCGACATTTAATACACAATGTCTCTTCATATCCCATCTTCATCGTTTCCCATAACATCCATTAAATAGAGTTAATATTGACAAGAAAAAAAAAATCTTAATTAGTTTGTTACATTTGAATTGATATTATGAAGTCCGTTTGTATTTTACTATTTATTTATATATATATAATACAAAACAGTAATATATATCCTTATAAATAAAATTTAAATTTATTTATCAAACTAAATTAAATTATATCAAATAAAACTATAAATTATTTTATAAAGTAATAGAAATTGGTATATATTCTTTTAAAAATGATATTTATTTCAAATCTAATTGGTATGTTATCAATGTAATAAAAATAAATAATTGTTTATATAAATTCTAAAATTATATATAAAGTTAAAAAACTGTGAAGCACGACTGACACTGACACTTGATATATTAGGTATCTAATTAAGTAAAAAAATTAATCTATTTTACTTAATATTAAATAAAGATATTCTACACTTATGCATATACATGTCACCATATTATTTCTATTTATTTAAGATATATATTTTTGTACTTATGTAATAGTAAATAATATCAATATTTTTATATGATATAACTAAAAAAATTCAACACGGGTTGACATTTTTATTTAATGTACGGGTGTTTAATTATTATAATTAAAAAAATAAAATTTGACAATTTAATTAAAACCCAAAGTAATGTTTGATATAAAATTAAATTATTTTAGTTTTTAAAAAAATAAAAATTTAATATTTTTTTACCAAAACTTTCTAATTCAACACCCGTGTAATACACGGGTATTGTACTAGTGTTGTTTAAATGAATATGCTACGCAAATTAATGAAATTAAATTATATATTTCGCATATTCAAAATCATTTATTTAAAAGTTAACAAGTAATTGATATACTTCACATATAAAGTAATATAAATAATATAAATTAATCGTGTTTTAAATCAAATATTAAAAACACAAAAAAAATACATAAAAAGTTTGAGTCATGTAAAAAAATATGTATAATTTTTTGGTTTAATATAAAATAAATTTAAATTAATATCGACTAAATAACTTTGTCATAAATTAAATTAGTAGAATATGGGCTAAAATATTTCTTTGCTACTACATAGTTAGATAAACAAAAAATTAAGACTAGGCTGTAGCCCGGGTGAGCCACCATGTGGCTACTCCCCTGATTGCATGGACCTCAGCCTTATGCAACCTCTGCTCCTCATTCCGCCTATGCTTGATTTCCATCAGTCATTTTTTTATGGACAAGTCTTTAAGCAACACGAGTGTATTCCACGGGCTCTACGTTTTTTATTTAGTTATTATTTTTATTATGTGTGCGATAAGATGTCTTTTGTCGTAGTTCGTCACGTCTATCTTTCGCTAATGTTTGTCAGTTTGGTCTTTTGCTGGTGTTTATAGCGTCCGTCTTTTGTTGGCGTTCATCCGGTTCGTCTTTTGCCGGAGTTTGTCGCGTTCGTCATTCACCGAAATACGTCGGATATCACTTAGACAAAAATTGGATAATGGATAATGAATAATGGATCGAGGATTTAAGTGAAAAAAAAGCATTAATTTGAAGTTTACATTTGAGAGGTCAGCAAAGAAAAATAGCCAACATCGCGTGGTATAAAGTCAAATGGTCAATAATCTTGACCGACATCTCATCATTCAAACCCCCATTCCCCCAGTGAGTCCACTCCACACCACTCATTTCAATATAAAATAGAAATCCAAAAACAGAAACCCTTGCAAAGTGTATATATATATGTATAAGTGCACTTACCGAACACACTCTTTTTTTCTGCATTTAATTCCAATAATTGATGGACAAAATATCAATGTTTCCTTCCAACATCTTCATCGTTTTCCTCTGTTTTCTTCTCACCTCAGGTACACCATCTCTTGATTAACTTCTTCACCTACTTTTGCTGATCTGATTTGTTCACAAAAATAAAATTAACCCAGCCAAAAATAAAAAAATAAAAAAATCCAATAATAAACAGCTAATAAGATGCATCATTTAATTTGAAAATCTTTGCAGGACTAGGCATTATCCATGGGTCAACCCTTGTGCCGAAAAAGCTGTTTGTGTTCGGGGACTCTTATGCCGACACGGGTAACATTAGAAAATCCTTGGGAAGCTCTTGGAAGGAGCCGTACGGCTTCACCTTTCCCGGAAAGCCAGCTGGCCGGTTTTCCGATGGACGTGTCCTCACCGATTACCTCGGTAAATTGATTATTTTATTAATTTCATTTAATTTAAATGATAAAGATTTAGATCCCACCGCTAAATTTTCTTCTTTTTACGTTTTATTACTTGCCACCCATCATCATTATCTTGTGTCAATTGTCATGCATGTTGTTAGGCAAACTTACTAGTTAGCCAAATATATTTTATTTAATAAATATGTATACTGATTTTTTTTTTTAATAAATATGTATTACTTTAATTAATGTTCGAATATCATAATTTAGAAAACAACTTAAATAAAAGTATGATGACGAATTGACCAATTTAGTTGCTCTCACTTTAGAATTTTCGTATTATATGATTACTAGTTGCAAGTACTCATCATTTTCGCCACTTTAACTTTTGCTTTTCTATTTTCCCTTTTTGAATGGGGTTTCATAAACATGAGCTTTACCTTTTACTAAGTGCTGTTTTTGTTTGCTTTTTTGCATGTAAAAATCTGCATTATTACACCCTTTTGTAATTAGATTACCAATTATTCGCCATTATTCGCTGTTGTGTCACACACATACACTGTTTCTTTTTCTGTTGCTCATCTAAATCTCTTCATATTATAAAAAAGAAGGAAGAATATATAAGAATAAATAGTTAACACTTATAGGATTAATTATATTAATATGCTGGTGGTTGAAATATATATTCTCATGAGTAGAATTATGTTTAAGCTTCAACTTGGGAAAAAAGATTTTTGGTTCCAAAATCATATTTCATTTCACGTTTCAGATAACTTACGCGTGCATAATCATGATATCGTCATGGACACACGTTATTCATCCAATTATATGAAATATAAAATTAAAACATGAATTCTCACTCCAAAAAATATGGCATGAAACGGTTGTATATTATAATTGTGGGAATTAAGGCAATATATAAACTATATATATATGAGATAAATGTTAGGAGCTGAAGTTTACTTTATTGTGGTGTATATAAAACAGCCAAGTTCTTGGGACTCAAGACCCCATTAGCCTACGAATGGATGAAATTAGGAGGGAAAAAAATTGACAATGGGTTGAACTTTGCGTATGGAGGGACTGGCGTTTTCGACACTTTAGGCGGTTTGCTGCCGAACATGAGCACTCAAATCGACTTCTTAGAGAACCTCATGAACCAATCTCTCTACACAAAATCGGATTTGCAATCGTCTGTTGTTCTTGTTTGTCTTGCCGGTAACGATTATGCCGCCTATGTAATAAGTCAAGGCACTGATAAGGTAAAATTTATTCAATAGTTACTAGATTACTCGACAAGTTAAATTTATTCCTACAAAATCAAAGTTATGCAAATATAATTCAGTTTATGGCTGCGCTTGAACACACGTTGTCACATAAGTTGTTAAAATTTGAATCTTGTACAAAACGAATTAACCGCGAACTCTGATACCACTTGTTGGGACCGATAAAGATTTCGTTATGTACAAGTCACGAATCAAATAACAAAACACCTGATCCGTTAGTGTATGTGCTATGTTTATATCATACCACTATATTTGTACTATATAATCTATTCTTGTACCCAATATATACCAAAAGCTCAGAGTAAAACCAATTAATATAATAAATTTATTAATATAAAATTGTATTTTCCTTAGGGTTTGCAAAATTACATCCCACTTGTGATCAATCAACTAGCACTAAACCTAAAGCGGATTAATGGGCTTGGGGCGAGTAAAATTGTGGTTACAGCTTTGCAGCCATTGGGCTGCCTCCCACGCATGACCCGGATGTCGTCCTTTCAGCAATGCAACGCCACCCAGAACCTGTTAGTGGGCTACCACAACTCTCTTTTGCAGCAGGCCGTGGCCCAATTAAATAACGAGACCAAAAGCCCAACCTTTTTTATCCTCGATCTCTACAGCACCTTCACAAGTGTGCTCCAGCAAAAAGGAGAATTTCAAGGTAATCTGCCCTTTTCTGTTTTATTTTATTATGTTTATTTGGTTAATGGATGCATTTTAAATAAAATAAAATAATGTGATTTTTCGAAGAAATAAAACTAATTTATTAGTAACTCATAAACATTGTACATAAAATTAATGACGTATTTTAAAGTATATAATTATATTTTTATTTTTATTTATTTATACTCATTCATAGAAATATTAAAATTTTCTAGGCAACTTATAATTAAATTCATTGAATAAAATTTGTCGCGTCAGATCGGAGTAGGTCCAAAAAAATATTTGAAACTATGAGTAGGTAATATCTCCCTAGAGTTTTTCAAGTACTAGTATTAACTTATAATATTTCCAAATTATATATGTCAATAATTCGTAATTATATGTGTTAATTCTTAATTATTTAGAGTATTTTATGTTGATTTTTTTCCCCATTTATAATAGGTCTTTTAAAATTATAAAGTACTTAGTCAATTTAAATTTTAAGGATATTCTAAAATTTAATACATTTTCAATTTGTTATCACATATTATCAAATTGATATTTTTTGTCGATTTAAAAAGAATATCTGTATTGATCTTTATGAATAAAATTTAAATTTATCTATCAGTTTAGTTAAAAACTAAAAAATTATTATTTATCAATTCAAAAAATGTATCAATCTAGCTATCATGATATGAGTTCGAAATTTTTTTGTAACATATATAGAAAGAACGAATCTTATGAGTGAAGGATGTAGGAATTTATAATCACATAATATAAATTCAATAACAATTAACCTAGAACATACTTTAATTCTAGGAAAATCAACATCGCGCTAGATTATAATTATAGATTATAAGGAATACCTGGATCCATTGAGATTGAGTTTCTAGATGCGGAATACCTTATCATCAATCTCCGGATCTCATCTCCATGAATACGATCTGGATCACGAACACATCCTTGATCACGAACGGGGTCGGTTTTATGGTCTTCCTCAACTAAATCGTCTTATTCCTCATATGGGACCGTCATTCTCAATTCAAATGGAGAGAAAAGAGAACTATGTTTGATTTAGTATATTGGGGACCATAACCAATAGGGTCTTTATATACTAATAGGGTAGGCCACCCATTATCACCTAACCCTAATAATATATTAGGTATCCACTCAATTAGCTCATATCAATTTACGTAGCCCATGGACTCTACTTTATTTAGATCACTTAATTGAGTCCATTAATTAATTGAATAGCTAATATAATTGTATATAATATGTTGCCCATAATTAGATTATATATAGGAAATAAAATATTTTTTAACAATTCCCACTTGGGCTACCTATTATTTCCAGAGCAATTATATTAATTCCTTAGTTGCGCAACTTTATGTTATTCATCTCCAGACTACCTTAAACAATCTGGTCCATCTCATATACTAGCAATGGAACTACCGCGGCTTTCACCACATTGCAGATCGTGGTTAAACCCCGGAAATCACCATACTAGTACACTCAATGACATAGATCAAATGTGGTGAGTAGCATGGAAATTACATGCAATGTGATCTTTATCATGTCTATTTCCAACTGGTCCAACTTTAAATCCTTAGTGAGATCAATCCATAAATGCAACACAAAGTCACAAAAATAGAAAACTTTAGTGATTCATAACGAATCAGAACCATCAACTTTATTCCGCAGAAAACTGAAGTTATAACATTCAAGAATACATTGAACACTAACTCCCACTGAACTAAGGCAATATCCATAGTAACACTTATATGAGCGATATACTCATAAAATACTTCAAGTGTTAATAGCTTAGTATACCTCATAATAGAGCTATGAATTTGCTAGCATAAATTCATCCTTATGTGTTCAATAAAAATTCATTAACATGAATTTTATCCTTAACAACAAGAAATTTTATGAACAATTTCTGTTGTTCAAATATGGCAAACTAATATTATCACAATAGAACTTTAATGGTATTCAATACCATCCGCAACATGCAGCCTCTTGATAATATTATGCAACCATAACCTTATACGATGTCTTCAGATAAGCTAAATCTGAATTGCTAAGGAGGAATAAACTATAAGTGTCTGCTTGACACTTTCCAAATTAGTTCTTCCAACTAGCAGTTAATGTAGCTTGACGTAAATTTGGATCGTTCAACTTTATAGACATCCAATAAACTCAAAATTAGAGTTCTAAATGATCTCCCAAATGATCCAATATTCCTTAAGTGAGTATAAACTCTCTTTTGTTCTCGAACAAAACTTTATAAACCCTTTGGCTGCATTCACTAGGTTAATAATCAAGGTTTAATCATTTGTCAAATAATCAAATGTATGTGGAATCCAAATGCATACATTTTGAAAATACAAAAGATTAACAACCATATGTATCTATTTTGTCTATTCTAGTTATACTCATTCTTGGGACAATGAATGAGATAAAACTTATTTTTCCTTAAGTATCTACCACTCAGTCTATAGTATATACAATTATTAACTTTATTTCTCTCCATAAAAAAATGAGATAATGACTTAATATAATTGTAATACCATAGAGAGAGTTAACTTAATATCAAAAGCTTAAAAAATGACATAGATTACAAAGAGTTTCTCATCAAAACCAAAAGAAAAACCTCTTGTAACCAAAGTCCTTATTTAGATGAAACTTATGTTGACTAGACATACCTTATGTCTCTCATTATTGTCTTATGAATCTGAATCAATTAAGCCACATTTATGACTAACGAGACTCAGACATTTAGACAATTTGACAAGACCTCAAAGTGTCAATCCACACATAATTTCATCAAAGCTTCATTTATACTTATTTGAGGTGGTTGAGTTTGCATTTTGGGACCATATTTACATTCCAAAATAATGCTTCATAACCTTATCTCCCACTCAAGCTCAACTTCCTCAAATTAACTTTAAATTCATTATTAAAAAATTTTATTGAATTTTAAATGAGTAGTTATCCACAATCTTTAATCCAAATTTACTTATAGACATGAAAGTCTTACCTTAGTTGGACAACCCCAAAGTGTAAGGCAAAAATTCAAAGTATGTGGGTTTTACTCCATGCACAAACTCTATTAATAATGAAACACATTGCTTCTCACATTAATGACAAAGAAGAATGGTCAATCATATTTCTTTTACCACAACTTAACAAAATTGAGCTAGTTTCATATGTCTTGTACCACGTAAAAATTTGGTTGCTTTTTTGTGAGTGACAAAACAAGAAAACTACTCACAAAATATTTCAATGGTACAAAACTAAACTAGCTAACTCATATTGAGAAGTAAACTTTATAATGTGGATCAATGAAGGATATATTGTACATTAAGTCTTTTCTTGTTCAAATTTTCTTTAATCACATAACAAAAGAAATACTTTATGCCCAATTAATGTGCCTTTATATTGAATACGAGATTTAGACATATCACAATGTACTTTCTTATGTTCCATTTAACTTTATCGAAACAATAATCAAAAGATATATTATTTCATCAAATATCCTTAGTGGAACTTCCTACATTATCCATCAACCTTATGTCCCAATAATATTCAAATATTGTTCTATAAGCATATAAAACTTATAGAAAAATATATAATGACAAATGACTTAAGGTAAGCAAATGAAAAAGTTAGAGAACAATACCAAAATACTCACACATAAATTTATGTCATGCATAAATATGGGTAAGTAGACCAAATAGGGACACGTGGCAAGACTCCATAGTGCAACATTAATCTCGTCTATGGACAGAAAATTAACTGCAGTGGTAGTCTTGTTGTAACGATCAAGCATTGATAATAAGTTCTGTCAAACAAAAGTCTATCTATGGACTGACTAATGTGCACATGAACAATCCAAATAATTATCACATACTTATCATCGCATATGTGTTATTATTTTGCCAAATTGCGTCTACCTATGGGCCGATCACAAAACGCATAAATAATTCCACACGACATCTATGTGATTTCAATAAAGTCGCTCTCCACACACAGAGGTTGCTATGGCAACATGATGTTTTGATTGACTAAATGGAAAATTAATAGATCAATTGAGTAAAATCCATGAGTTTCTCTTTTCACGATATATGCGTTATTATTTAGTCAACCTGTGTCTACCTATGGGCCGAGCACAGATCACATGAACAACTTCACACAACATTAAAATGATTTCAATAAAGTCATTCTATTTGCACAAAGGTTGCTATGGCAACAAGATACTTTGATTGACTAAATTGAAAATCACAACATCAGAGTAAATGTGACTGAGAATTTCTCTATTACTCAATTGAACAACGTTAAAACGTCGCCTCAGGAAAACTATGAATTTAAAGATTATGAATTAAAATAAATTGAATTTTAACTTTATTTAGATTGAAAGCCCATATAACCAATTAGGCTTAAAATCTAATTTCAATAAGCTTAAATCCAAATAAACTGTCTTTTGAATTTGCGGTCCATTATTACCAAATTGGGCTAAAATTCAATCCATTAGTCATATAACTACTGTCCAAAATTGAGCTCAAACATATATAAACTCAATACGACAGTGCTGTGGAATTAAACCTAAACCAAATTAAACACATAAGTCATGAAAATGATTAATATGTTTCTCATAGTTCAAAGAATTCTTATGGATTATATGTAAAGATTTTCAATATAAATCCTATCCTTATGGGATAATTAGCCCCACATCCCGGAAACATATTATGAGTCTACCACAGAGTCAAACTCAAAACACATACCTTATAAATATATTGAGATGTCAAAAAAAAGATAATCTCGAAATCTAACTTTGAGTTTGAGCCAAAATATGAAACTTTATATGAACTTGTGTCCATTAACTTTATTTGAGTTTAAAGCCCATAAACCAAATTAAATTTTAAATTCAAATTTATATAGACAAAGCCTAGTATGACCAAATTAGGCTTAACCTTACTGAATGTGAAGTAAGTCCACAAAACATAGAACAAAGTTCAAACATCTAGATTTTAAGCTTGAAACAAATTTTGTTAATTTGAGCAGAATTAGCCGAAAATAAAATGTCAACTTAAGCTCAAATACACTTACAATTTAGCCTAAAATCAAATATAACAAAATAAGACAAAATAAAGATCCACCATTTTATTTTGTCCTCTTTAGTGAAAGACCATAAACCTAATTCCTTATGTTGATTTAAAACTCCATGAATAAAGATAGTTAAAAAATCAACCTTTATGCTCATGAATATTACTTAGACTTAAAATAACAAATTCAAATAAAGGTAACCTTATCTCAAAACATCACAACTCCATTAATATTTTATTTTTGGACAAAGTATTAACTTGTAATTGATAGCTTAGCATATTGATCAAACATTGACAATAAGAACATCTCAAACAATAAATCTTCCTTTGGGCCGACTTATCGTTCATATGTATAACTAAGTAATTGTCACATGTTTAACATCACAATAACCCACATTATTCTAATGAGTGCTCCGCAATTCAATTTAAATGAAAGCCTATAAACCAAATTAGTCTTTTATTTAAACAAGTCCAAGAAAACAAATTTGGACTTTAATCCTTTAAGACATTCAACCTCATATAGTAAATGCATATATTTTTTCCAGATCATGCAATTTAGCAATAAACTCAATGTCAATTACTAAATTAATTGTATTGGGGACCAAACTAAATTAAGCCCTCAAAAAATTTATGCGAGCACTAAATAGATCATTATGCTTAATATGAAAAGTGAATTAAAACATATTAATGCATCTATTGTCATGGGTTGAAAAAACTTTCCAAATATACCAAAATAATTATGCAACAACCCAAATGGCCCCACAGATTTATAGAGATGAATGTCAAAACACAAATCAAGGTTTGGGATATATAAATTCAACAAATAAAAAACCCCTTTCACGCCAAGCCATTAAGGTGTTTAATTATTCGGATAAATTAGCAGAAGACATATAATTTGCAGATATTAAATTCACTTTCACAGTATTCGATATCGAATGCATAGACAGAGTTCGAAAATTTGAATTTAAACTGCAATTCGGATCTATTGAATCTAGATCTAGCAATCGATGACTGCTCTGATACCACTTGTAGGAATTTATAATCACATAATATAAATTCAATAACAATTAACCTAGAACATACTTTAATTCTAGGAAAATCAACATCGCACTAGATTATAATTAAAGATTATAAGGAATACCTGGATCCATTGAGATTGAGTTTCTAGATGCGGAATACCTTATCATCAATCTCCGGATCTCATCTCCATGAACACGATCTGGATCACGAACACATCCTTGATCACGAACGGGGTCGGTTTTATGGTCTTCCTCAACTAAATCGCCTTATTCCTCATATGGGACCATCATTCTCAATTCAGATGGAGAGAAAAGAGAGCTATGTTTGATTTAGTATATTGGGGACCATAACCAATAGGGTCTTTATATACTACTAGGGTAGGCCATCCATTATCACCTAATCCTAATAATATTAGGTATCCACTCAATTAAGCCATATCAATTTACGTAGCCCATGGACTCTACTTTATTTAGATCACTTAATTGAGTCCATTAATTAATTGAATAGCTAATATAATTGTATATAATATGTTGCCCATAATTAGATTATATATAGAAAATAAAATATTTCCTAACAAAGGATGTCATTAAAAAAAAAAAAAAAGCAATGTAATATTTTAAGAATGATTTGAAATATTACTCTGAAACAGGTGACTTAAAATTTGAGACACCATTGAAGCCCTGTTGCATGGGAATCAACAATACTTACTCATGCGGCAGTGTGGACGAGAAAGGTAACAAAATGTACACAATTTGCAGCAACCCAAAATCGTCATTTTTCTGGGACTTGTCTCATCCCACCCAGGCTGGATGGGGTGCCGTCTACGCATCATTAAAGTAGGGCCTCGACCAATTCATGTAAATTGTATTCATTAATTAAACCTTTCAATTAGTTGTGTTGTTTTTGTTATTGACGTCGCTGTTTTCATGTTTGCCCTTTTGGGTTCAGTAGTGTATTCTTTTTCGAGTGTTGGATTGTAATTTGATGGGTTAAACTTTCTTTTTTTTTATTGTTTATCTCACTTTAGCTATTAAGTTTATGGTGTTAACAGATTCACTTGGATGGCTGGATCCTAATTATTCCGGCCACTAGCGTTTAGTTCAATCTCATCATTCTAATTAATCATTAAGGCTTTGTTTGGTTGGACTGATAGGATTAGACTAAATTAAGATGAGGTGGTTAGATTATACTGTATTGATAAAATTAATATCATATTTGTAAGTACATTTGATGTACGGGATATAACTTACTAATATAAATGCGTTTAGACTATTTTGCCCTTATCTCCTTCCTTTTCTCTTTCACTATTATTTTTTGTCTTATTTTTATTCACCTGTCCTTAACACTGCAAGTTTGCAACACTCATTTCTCCTCCTCCGATCAGATAAGACTAGCAGTTGAGCAAGCAACAGAACATAGTCATATACATAATAATTGGTGGAGGACGAATACGATCAGGAATCCGATGAAGATGATTTTGTAGACCGCCATCAACAGTAAGACTCTGCTGCCGCTGCCTCCGCCTCCGTCGTCTGGTCCAAATTCTTGACCTTCTAGTTCTGCTACCTCATCTACCTCTTCGGCTTCATTCCTTTCCACGACCGTCGTCTTCTACACCGTTGCCTCACTCTACACCGCCAAGCTCGTCTCCTTTTTGTCCACCATAGTCGCAATTCCCAGTGTAGTCTGTCGCTTGTTCATCTCACTCCAGCTCGCGAGTGTCGTCAAGACGATCGCAACACTCACCCGAGAGTCCTCGTTCGCGTGCCCGTGAGTTCTCCCAGCAGCGCACGTAGCACTCGCCCGAGAGTCCTCTCTTGCGTGCCCGCGAGTTCCCCCAGCAGCCGCACACAACACACTCCCGCGATTTCTCCATCGCGTGCCCGCGAGTCCTGTACGCCCGGTCGCGAGTCAGCGTCCATGAATCCTAGGCACTCGCCCGCGAGACCCCTTTCTTAAGGTCGCGAGTCCCAGATCGAGAGAACTCCAGCACTCGCGAGTTCCCATGTCAAACTCTCCCAAGACACTCGCCCGCGAACTTCAGTTGGCTAGGTCGCAAGTGTGTTTCATTAGATGTGTGTGTTTTAGTGTGTTTTTGTGGTGTTGCTATAAATAGATTTAGTGCTTTGTATTTTGGGATCAATTCCTCATTTGCAAGATTTTTTTCTTAGTTTCTCTCTCTCTCTCTCTCTCTATATATATATATATATATATTCTTTCTCTCTCTATGGGCTCCAAGACCCAATTTTTATTGTAAAAATTCTTCATCAAGATTGCAATTTTCCGGCATATTCTTCTCGTTAATGCACTAGAGACTTTGAGACTTTGTTTAAGATCAATGATTTCGTAAGTTTTTCATGTCTTTACTTATTAGATTTTTCTTGGATAAAAGTAGGAGCTTTCATGACTAGAATATGCATTCATCCTTGTAGGCTATGGATTATGTGATTTTGTTATTGATTGCGTGAGTAGAATTGATTGAGAGTTTAATGAATTAATTCGCGAGTGACAATTGTTTGATTACATGTTCTGGAACCTATGAGTGTCTTCTTTCCATCTCGGGTTTGTGGGTACCGTGTTCTTTTTTTTTTTTCTATATTTTCCTTTTTATTGCCATTTGAGGACTTGATTGCTTTAAATATTGAATCTTGCTTTCGCTTTAGTTTAAAGTTGCGTTCTTGAGCTTCATTCATTAACCAAATTGCGAGTAGAGTATTTAGAACTTTTTTTTTTTTCTTGTGTGAGTCAATCGTTGTTCGAATTCGTGTCTGGACAACCTTCCTCGAGAGACACGATCTGAAGTCGGAATCAGCTAAGACAGACTGTACAATTAACACTCAACTGTTCACGATGGGTTGCTCATTTCTATCTAGGTTGTGAACAATATTACTTATGTTTTACAAATAATCGATAAACATCATAACGTATATTGTTTAATTAAATATGATTCTCACTCAAACGGAAATAGTGTTAACAAAAAGTGAGCTTTCAACATACACACCAATAGTTCAAAGGGCGACCGACAACGTCGAGAAAGTAGTGAACCCACTAGGAGTCGTCGATGGGAGTACGAGTCGGATTGACCTGAAAGGGAGATTCAGGTTGAGGTAGGCGGTTGGAAGACGGTCCACTCTATGGAATCGATACTAAGGTCGAAAAGGGAGGAGCGAAGGACAAAGGAGTAGGTCGAAGAACCACATCATCCTCGTCCTCTTCTTCAGGCTCATCGACCAATTTGAGAGGTCGACGATGGCGTCGGATAGGGGAAGAGGCTTGGTTAGGCGAGGCCGGTGAAGACTGAGCAGGAATGGCCGAAAACGGAGTTGGCTGGAGAATTTCATCAAGAGTAGAGGGTCAAATAATATGAAAATTGAGGCCGAGAGGTTAAAGAGAAAGACAGAGGGTCATTCTTTGCCGGAAAATTGATCGGTTTCACTGGAAGTATCGAAATC
>BKCP01003335.1:3151415-3179426 GCA_008636005.1 Striga asiatica
GTAAAGACAGAAAAAAAAAAAGAAAAGAAAAAGAAAAATTGAACATACAAAATAAGAGGCAAAAAATTAATAGATAGCGAGGCACTTACTCATCGTCGAGATTGGAAATGGTTGGCCTGAAAATTAGCAGAGTTTGGCGAGTCGCGGTGGAGCACGATGGATCGCTGGGAGCTTGAAAGATTGAAAAAGGGTGAAAGAGACCACAAGTATTGCTAAAGAAGAATATCTTCACAAAAGGTGAAAACCGAAAAAATTCGGTAGAGGAGAATATTTATATGTGAGAAAGAATGAAAGTCGAACAACCTTGACCGTTAGATCGGGGCCGACATCAACGGCCAAGATCTAACGAGTGAGCTGGAAGGGCATTTCGAGCAGGGTCGTCGGATCAAGGTTGAAATCTATGGCTAAGATCTAAATAGGCAAAGTTGAGAGGAAAGGTCGTATGGAGCCGTTCAATCGAGGCCGATATTAGTGATTGCAATTTAGTAGGCTATTTGAAGAGTCAGCAGGAGTTCAACAGTCGGAATAAATGCGAATCGCAAGGTCACCGTTAATGGAGAATTTTAATGGGTATGTTGTATGAGAACGCGATTTACGGAGTGATGATGTTGATGGGACATTGTGATTGGTCAGATCTGACAGAATGACAAAGATTCGAAATTTAAAATTTGAAATAAGGACTAGTGGGGAGGTCCTAAAATGGTGTGGTAGAATTTAAGAAAACGCAAGCAGACAGGTCAAAAATTAAGAGTCAGAATCCATCAATCAAAACTAAGGACAAGAATATACTCTTAGATCAAGTTATCACAATTCGTCCAGAGTGGGGGGACCATATGATGTGTGAGATACCACACCAAATAGAGCAAACCCAGCAAACTGGCCAATCAGGCCAAGCGAACTTGTTGGTCAAGCACAACCACAAGAAGGTCGAACGGAGGTTGGACGCCAATGCAAAGCAAGGACTCATCAGGTCAGAGAAGCCGTGAGGGTTTCAAAGGGACCACGACAGGTCGAGCTTGAGTACTCGGATGGCCTATTGAAAACTCGACCTAAGAGTTAAGGTTGATCATAGATGACCAGAAGGACAACATTTAGGCTCGGAACATGCAACATTCTACCTCGACATGATTCGAGCTAATCCCACCATTAGGCAGGCGAATGAGAAAGACTAATGAATAAGAAGGAATATCAATAGAATAAGTACCCCACGTGTATTTACATGGCAGTTGGGGTAGATCAGACAGTACGAACGGGCAGTTTGGACAGCCCACTCGGGCTGTCTTGGGCAACAATGTATTATCTCCTAGCGAGACATGCCCATTATCATATTGCGTTCTCTATATTCTCTACATAAATTTAGTGAGATTATTACAAACTCAATGACTAGACAAAAAAACTTGGTTTGGATACAAAAATTTTCACCAAAAATTTCATCAAACTCAAAATCTCACTGAATTTTAACTCAATTTAATTATCCTTAAATATTATCAATATAATAAAATAATACTACAGAATCATTTTTACACGTCACATCTATTTTAATTCATTATCCATCCACTTACATAATTTTAACTAATTATCACTCTATCATCTATCTCCTACTTTTTCATCAAATCAACTTTAATTATTTTATTTTAAATATTATATTAGTATAAACTCAAAATTCCACTAACAACTAACCATACCATTTCTTTAAAATTAATTTTGATTAACTAATGAAATCCAATTTTAATGGAAATTTTTGTATCCAATCACGAGTGTACATACATATATGAGCATATTAAAAATGCTTTGAGTGATGGGTTCACATGCCATAAACATGGCAATCGCACGTCTCAAACGTGGTACGTCTCTAAAAAGATAAGCATATAGCCGACTGATTAACAAAACAAGAACCTGCCTGTGACCTTTTCTCCTTTGTTCTTTTCTTTTAATTTAACAAACATGCTCCCAGGCTAGAAAGAATCAAATTAGAGTTTCACCTTTATTAGCTCCAACTTATCATATGAAGTTGAGTGTATACATGCATGTGAATGTTTGTTGTTTTAGTACCACATGCCAATATAATAATTGGGCACTAGGTAGCAAAATTGGAATTAAAAACTATAATAGAAAAAAATAAATGCAAATTACATTAAGTTAGCCAGTACAAGAAAATCCACAAAGCCTGTTTAAGTATTTATTCACAGTTTTTGGATTTTGCGGGCGGTCAATTTTTCAAGTTTGGCCTGATTTTAATTTAATCTGCATGATCCACAGTTATAAATAAATTATGTGATAATAAACCAAATCTCTGATTAAAAAATGTCTTGAAAAATAGCAGCTTTAGTGGTCAACCATGTGCTTGGTTGGGTTTAAACATATGTAAGCTCTTTTAACTCATTTGGAATCCTCATGGATTGCTGATATAAATTAATCATTATTAGTTTTAGATTCGGCTTTGGGAGAGGACAAAAACAAGCAAAGCAATGAAATATTTATATATGGATTATATTAAAATCTCAATCAAAAGGCATTACACAAAGACAAAGATTTAGTGGACGCATGATAATGTGTTCTAACAGTATAGCCCACAAGTAATATAATTAAAAATATATAGGATATAATAAAATTTATATATATATATATATTTTTCGAAACGATAGAGATATTATATATAAACCACACAAATTTACAAAAGTACAACAACCAGCTGAATACAAACAGCTCACAGCTAAATACAAACAGTCAATAGTTGAATAAAAGTGGGAGGACAGTCAAAAGACCGCCTAGAGCCGACCCAATGGGGTAATACTCACTGACACGAAAACACTAACAACTTAAAAGACCCCAACAGGGTAATACCCAAGTGTCTGATCCCAACAGGATAATAAATTGACACTAGGGCTCACAGAGGCCAACGGCCCAAACCAAAAACATAAGTCCTAATACAACACAATACATACAACACAAAACAGACAAAATTAATACGCAAAACACAAAACGCCCTTCCCCAACACATAAAACGGATCGAAACCAGTAGAGAACCAATCAATCCAAGAAAGATCCGAAGTCCTAGGCCCAACTTCTGAAACTGCTGTCGAACGCCTATATAGAAGCTAAACCTGGATCCCAAGACTAAGCCGAATCAACCCACCTTCGACCGAGAGGACAACCAGCCAGCTCCCGCCTTCTTATAGTAGCTCGCCCAACACCACTAGCCAAGCTAATAGGCACCGGGCCCATCCAGTTCCCAACACTAGAGAACCAGATGGAAAGAAGCTGCCCGTTTCTGCTATTACTGCACCCCGACAAAGTACGAGACGCCGGAGTCCATTGCCACCCGCAGACCAACACGCCTCTCAATACCACTACCGGCCGCTGATAACTCGAGCTCAAACCCCAAAAGTCCAAACCTAGAAGCCCATCCTGAATACGACCCGATGAACCTCCAAGCTCTAACCCAATGAAACGGAGTAGCAAAGCCACCAATCGAAGCCAATCGGCGGCCACAAAGGGAAGCCACCAACTGCCGACCGAGGCTCACCATCTCTGTCACACTTTGCCGACGACCGAGGCCAGAGCTCACAGCAAAGCAACCATCGCAACAAAATTGAAGAGACACAATGTCGGGGATGGCCGAGCGGTCGTGGGTGACCACTGGCCCGAGCCGCGCCTTCGCCGGAGAAGGCTAATCGGCGGCGAATTGAAGAGTTTAGGCTAGGGTTTGTTTTGTCGGAGAAGGAAGGGTCGAGAGAACGAGAAATTAATTAGCTTTTTTAGATCAATACATTCACATTAATTATATATATATATATATGGGTTGGTTCAAATAAAAACTAGTTCTGGTGTAAGAACCGTGAGAACCGTATTTGATGCTACTTTTAATTATGTATGATGCTATTTTTAATATTATATTGTGCTATTTTTTTCACAAATGCTAATATAAATTGTGTTGCTATTTTTTAACAAATACATCATGATTAAAAATAGCATTAAAACACAATCATCATAGCACTACATACAACTTAAAATAGTGATTCTCGCGGTTCTCACACTAGCACTTGGTTCTCATTTGAACCTTATCCTATATATATACACACACATATAAGGGTTTCATTAAATGAGGACACCTTTCAAAATGATGACGCGTACATGGCGGCTTTAGAAGGGTCAACGCGAAAGCCACAGGACCCAGATACGACATCATCGTCACCAGTGGCTCCATGATACTCGTCTCCACTGCCCAAACATTTTAATTAAAGATATACATGATGCATATCCCACTTATATATAATTTCAGAACGCGTTGAGTCTAAGTGGCAGCTTCGCACGATTCGTAATCTTACATGGCAAAATATTATGCTTTGTAATATGGCTTGGATAAAAATTATTAATTTTTATACCAAATAACTTAGGTTCGGATTACCATATATATACACATATTTAATATATTTAAATCATTTCATATAAATCTATTTATTAAACACATTTTGTGCTTTGTTCATATTATTCCTTTATATGTTTTAAATAAAAATATTATAAATAAAATTAATGATGTATATAAATTAGTTTTCAGAATTTAAAATAATATTATTAATTAAGTTAGTTATTTATTATAAATAGCTATATATTGTCATTTATTTATTTTTTTCAAGTTCAACAAAATATATAATTTTGTTTTTTTTTTTCATTTCTATTGTACATTTAATTATTTTATCAATCACCCGTGTTGTACACGGGTATTGTACTAGTTTAGTTTATTCGTGATGTATATTTAGTTTATAACAAGTTCATATTTAGTTCATTTATAATGCATATTTGTTATGTTTAAATTAAATATATACATGATGCATATTTAATTCATTCGTGATGCATATTGAGTTCAGATGAAATGCATATTTAGTTCATTTATAGTGCATATTTGTTGTACTTAAGTTAAGTATATACATGATGCATATTTAGTTAATTCAGTATGCATGTTTAGTTCATATGAAATGCATACTTAGTTCATACATGATGCATATTTGTTATATTTAAAATTAAATATATAATGATGCATATTTGGTTGCATATTTCGTTCATTGATGATGCATATTTAGTTCATAATAGGTGCATACGAAATGCATATTTGGCTTGTGACGAGTAGACCATGTGTGGAAGAACTTTGAACGTGTGTTATTTGTACGATTCTAGATGGTAGGGGAACATTTTTTCCAGTTAAATGTTAACTATAAAAAATCTCAAGGTAAAATGTGTTTAGCACACATTGTGACATTATAAACGAGTAGATTAACTTATCTTTTCAAATGGTTAGCGTTTTCTGCTTGAGGACAAGAGAAATGCTAAGTGTGGGGGAGTTGTTTTGTATGTTTTTGTTTCTTATTTTATGTGATTTTGAATGATTAATGTGTGCTCATTTTAGCTATATTAGGATTTTCCTTGTCCATTTAGTAGTTTTGCTCGTTTATGTATCTTCATGTCGTTTTGGTATTTTGTGCATTTTATTTCACTTTTTATATGGTATTTTGTAGGAAAAATGCGCTCTATAAGTCAACGAAAAAGCAAGTGGAAAGTGTTGAAAAATTTGACTGACTGAAAATGAATCGTTTTGGACAAGAGTGCGATTTTTTTTAAATGAATCAAACGTCCTACTGAGCAAAATGAGAGCTCTTAGGCAACATTCGGGAGCTAGCAAAAATGCCGAATTACCCTGCTAGTTTCTCCGTCTATGCACTCTCAAGTTTGCGAGCCCGAGAAAAACTCATAACTAATTCAACGATTGGATCACGAATGCAAATATATTTTTTTCTACTCTCGATTAAATTGGTTATGGTTATTGATACGACCTAACAACTTTTCCTTCCTTACTTGTTCGATAGTCAGAATACGATCTCTAATCTATACTTATATAATAAGGTGTACCATTTACGAAATTTAGTAAGTTGAAAAGTCAATGCAATAAATGCATTACTATTTTGAGCAACATAATATAATATCATATCTATACTTATATAAAAGGAGATTCTATTTACTACATTTACTATCTAGAAAAGTCAACTGCATTAAATGCCATTACTATTTTGGTATTATAATATTTTATTTATTTAATTGATTGATTTATTTGTTTTATTTTAAAAAGGTAAGTATAATAAAAAGATTTTAATAATAAAAAAATCAAATACCAAATAAAAATGTATACTTTGACTTATTTGATTATATTTGGTATTTGATTATACCAAATATATTCCTATTTAGTATATACATTAAATACTTACTAAAGTATTTATTTGTTTTATTTGTCAAAGTTAAGTATAGATTTGTTTATATTATCAAATCATAAAAAAATATTAAATCCATATTGTAAAAAAAAAAAATATAATTTTATAACAATTCTACTACACTATTTAACAATATTCCTTTTTTATTATATAATAAAATAATAATTAAATATTATATGGTGAACAACAATAAGTAAAACTGTTACTTTCTCTTATATCAAGGGATAAATTTATATGCTAAAATTAAATTTTTATTAGTATAAATGTTTTAGTGAGATAATATATTAATTATTTTACAAGCTAGCCCTAACATGCTCATATTTAATGTTTTAAAAGATGTAGAAAAAAAACTTATAATAACTCTATTGTTTTTTAGACTTAAACGTTGATTAAAAGAGGTAAAAATTCCTAATTTTTTAGACTTAAACGTTGATTAACACCATAGATTGAGAGTTTATATTTAGTAAAATTCCTAATTGTAATAAAAAAAATAATTTTTGCTATATTTTAGAATATCTTTAAATTCATTATAAAAAAAAAAAAAGAAAAAAAAATACAATGAAAAAAGCAAGTCGGCTACATATCGATTTGTTGTACTCCTCAAATCACATTCACAATCTGGCTACAAGGAAAGGAAACTCATTGATTAAAATATTATTTTGTCAGTAGTCTTAATGTACAAGAGGCTTTAAGACTCCACGTGAATATTATAAAACTTTTATTGAACATTGTACAATTTTTTTGCGTATTATAAATTTTTATTGAATATTGCATCTTATAATATAATATTCTCCAAATAAATATATCCCGTGTTTCGCGGGTCACGTACTATATATATCCCGTACATTTTTCTTTATTGATGTATATAATTATAAGCCTGAATAAATAGCCTTAAAATTGTGCACCCCGTGCATCGCACGGGCTCTGTACTACTTACTTCCTTAATCAACAGACAACCCTAGTTACGATCTTGGTATTTAATATATCAATAACATTGATATTTAGAATGACCATCAATTCTAACAAATAAACACACATGTAGATTCATTTGGACTATATCATATATCTCCCTATGCATAGAATCAACGACCCTTAGTAATCAACTATGCTATTTGTCACCATATTAGAACAATCAAACAATTATGGAATTAACGTTCTAAATAACGCCGATATGTGTCTTAATAATTGAATGAATGACCAGTTTGCATCAATTAATCAATCAAAACACAACTGATAATAATCACAAGATATATATAAATAAAATAGAAGTATGGAATATAAATTCAATTAGACCTTACAAGTCATTAAGAATCGAGTCTACATTAATCATTCAACTGGGAGAGGGGGATACCAAAAAAAAAAAAAAATTGAACATTTTTTCTTCAACGTATTCTAATAAAATAAAATAGTCAAAAAAATAAAGACTTCATAGAATTTTATTATTTTCTTTTCAAGTATCCTAGCTTCTTCCTCCAACTCTTGCAGAAAACTATCGGTTAAGTCAAAAAAATCATAAAATATGCATCTTTTATGAAATAATAAGATTTTATATAAAGATCAATTAAAATTTACAATTAAACTCAAAACATAAAAAATGCGAGAAAAAAACAAATAACAGCTAACATATGAAAAATTCGACTTTATCAGCATGAGTGATGAGTTATTCTAATCGGTTCAATTCTACTCCAATCACGCTCACATGAACAATTATTAAACATTTTTATTCTGATTTTTTTTTTCAGAAATTATATAAGTCGGTAAATGTTAACTCCCATAGCAGGGTTGTCGACTACTAGATAATTTTATAAAATACACCAACATGCACATAAGACCCGCGTGCCACAATCAGTCAAATCACATTTGATCAAATTGAAGGTTTACCCTCGAAAAACAGGACCTTTAATTAATTATTTCCCAACTAGGGTATACGAATCACACATTTCATAAGGAAAATTATTTTTAAATTTGTACAGTACATTCACTATTCACCTAACACACCTCTCCTACACTGAAGTAGAAAATGAAAAACTAAAAACAAAAATAATTAGTATATGTTATTAAATACATAATTTTCTCCGTTTTCATTTTTAATACTCTTTTTATTTTTTGTAATAATTTCTATAAGTACATGTCTCCCTCCTCCATGTCTCAAACCCCTTACTCTCATTGGCTACTCATCTTTTCCTTCATTTATCCATTCCACTCACCATTTTCCCCCAAAACCTTTTCCCCTGCAATGGAGTCTGTATCTTCCTCCTACACCTCCTCCCTCACTCTCCTCCTAATCCCGTCCTCAATCGCCGCCGCCGTCCTTCTCCTCCTCCTCGCCGCCCTCCGCCTCCTCAAATCCCGTATCTGCTGCCCCTGCCAGATCTGCCAGTCGTACCTCAAATCCAGCTGGACCCTAGAGTACAACAATCTCTGCGACTGGTACACTCACCTCCTCCGCTCCTCCCCCACCCGCACCGTCCACATCCACGTCCTCAACAACACCATCACCGCCAACCCGGCCAACGTCGAGTACATGCTCAAGACCCGCTTCGACAATTTCCCCAAGGGCAAGCCCTTCTCCGCAATTTTAGGCGATTTACTCGGCCGCGGCATCTTCAACGTCGACGGCGACTCCTGGCGGTTCCAGCGCAAGATGGCCAGCCTCGAGCTGGGTCGGGTCTCAACCCGCTCCTATTTCTTCCAAATCGTGACCCGGGAAATCAACCGCCGCCTCCTCCCCCTCCTCCAATCCGTCTCTTACGAAAACAAATCCCTCGATCTTCAAGACGTCTTTCGGAGATTCTCGCTCGACTGCATATGCCGATTCTCGTTCGGAATCGACCCAAAGTGCCTCGAGCTCTCATTACCCCTCTCCCAATTCGCCGTCTCTTTCGACTTAGCCTCGAAACTCTCGGCCGAGCGGGCAATTCTCCCGTTCCCGATAATCTGGAAAATCAAACGCCTGCTCAACATCGGCACCGAAAAACAACTCCACGAGTCGATCAAAACAATTCACCTACTTGCCCGTGACTTGATTCGCCACAGAAGGGAGCACGGGTTTTCAGGGCACGACGACCTTCTGTCCCGATTCATGGCCTGCACAGAGGATGAAACTTATCTTCGTGACATAATCGTGAGCTTCTTACTCGCGGGCCGGGATTCTGTGGCCTCAGCCCTCACGGGCTTCTTCTTGCTCGTGGCCCAGCACCCGGAGGTTGAGGAAGCCATTTTGAGTGAGGCAGACAGGGTTTTCGGGCCTGAGCAGGGCCCGAACAGCTGCGGGCAGCTTCGGGAGCTGCACTACTTGCATGCTGCTGTGTATGAGAGCATGCGACTTTTCCCGCCAATACAGTTGGACTCAAAATTCTGTTCGGAGGATGATGTGTTGCCTGACGGGAGCTCTGTGAGGAAGGGGACTCGAGTTACGTACCACCCGTATGCTATGGGGAGAATGGAGGAGATATGGGGGCCCGATTGCCTGGAGTTCAGGCCCGAGAGATGGCTTAAGGATGGGGTGTTTTGTAATGTTGAGAACCCGTTTAAGTTTCCGGTTTTTCAGGCAGGGATAAGAGTATGTCTTGGGAAGGAGATGGCTATCATAGAGATTAAGTGTGTGGCGATTTCGATCTTGAGGAGGTTTCGGGTCGGGCTTTTTAAGCCCAAGCAAAGCCCAGTGTTCTCACCTGGGCTGACGGCCTCATTCAGGGACGGGCTTTCGGTTTTTGTTCGGGCCCGTGAGGAGTAGTGATTGCTAATTCGGTTATTGGATGTTTGAGGAGGATTGTTTATATCATCTATATACTGGATTGCAGAAGATTGGGCAAATGTATGATTAAATCAATTAATTAAGTGTGAACTAAGATGTCACAGCTTGAACTCTTCTCCAAGTTGGGAATATCTGTGGAGCTGTCAGCTGAGTGGTGGTACATCAAATCCAGTTGCTGTTTTTCGGTATCGTTTATATGCCAACTCTTGGCGGGCCTGGCCAATATGAATGTAGGCCTCTGTTTTAATGATATATGTGTCTTGTTGAAAAAATTATGATTGCCTAAGGTAAGGCATGGCTAACGGCAGTCTTACTCAAAATATTGTGTTTGGCTGTTGATGGTTGTTGAGGAATTAAATGAGAATGTGTAAGTGTTTGAGAAACTGTAAAATTAAGACCAGTTGACCGTGTCCGTTTAGTTAAAATAATGTGATTGGATGAATAGTGTATTAAGGTTGATGTGGTGTGCATGAATGATTGATTGATATTATTTAATTATATTGATAATATTGATGATAGTGGAGTTGAGTTAAATAAAATGGTTGAGTTAAAATGTTAGAATTTTTTTGAAATTTTTTGTATACAGATATACCCTAAATCTCTGAGTTTGTACTGCTAGTAATATCCCCCACACTTTATAAGAATATCACATGGACTTATTAATACATTCTCCTCTGATACTGCTACTATATGGACCGCGTACCTCTTGTTTGGGCTTTCCTCCACGTAACATCCAATAATATATTTAAAAATAGAAAATCACTATATATAACGGAAATACAGCCCTTGTCTATGTTAAGGTGAAAAGGTGGTGCTACAAAAAAAATTGGTCTTCTTACAAATAAAGGGAAATTTTTATTTATGTTATGTGATTTTAAATTAATTGCAACTTTATCATAGAAGATGAAATTATTATGTTTATACCTAAAAGACCTTATTTATCTATATTAATGCCTAAAGTCAGTTACCATATCCTTCCCACCTCCATCCCCCTTTTTATGGGCATGATTAAGAGAGAGAAAATAACTGACTCGTTTAATTCCTTAATTCGCGCAACTTGAATTCCTTAATTCACGCAGCTGTCAAGTGGTATATATTGGGTTTATGTTAGTATATTTTCAGTATATGTTGCAATGAAAAACATGTTTTCTATCAAAAAATTATGTCTTCCTATTTTTTCGAAAAGAAAGAAAAACACGTCGCCGAGCAGAATTTTTTCGAAAATCAGTCGACCGACGGTCTTCATTCAGAATTTTTACGTGATCTCGAGTGTATATCTTAGGTATATTTTATGTATATGTGGGTTCTAAAATCGATTTTGAGAAACGATTGAAACTCGAGTGTATATTTAAAGTATATTTTATGTATATGTGGTGTCGCGGATTTGAATTACGTGAATCTCGAGTGTGTATTTTATGCATATTTTATGTATATTCTATGTATATTTTATGTATATGTGTGTTGTACAACTTTGGTATATACCCGCAACGTCTAAATTTTCATATCTGATGGTAACATGTAAATCATGTACAGAATTTTCAAACCTGAAACATACATATTGTCATACTGAAACATATACTGAAAATATACTATATATACCCACAGCATATACCCGCAATATGTACAGAATAGAACTATCTATCAACAAATCAAGCACACCAAGTGTTCAACAATTACCCTCTGAGAAGATTTTCGTCAAAACAGATAGAAAAAATTATATATTTAACATATACTATACATATACCCATCATATACTGTACATATAACACAATACAACACAACCGTAACCAGGTAAATTCGTATAAAATTAATAGCAAACTACGTGGAGATATGGCTTGATTTCATGATCCCCAAGCCAATTCCGAAGCTCGAAATCGCAAGACCAATCGATTTTCAATCGTACAAGAAAACAAAAAATCCAAAAAATCTTAACCGGGTAAATTTGTTTGAGATAGCCTCCGAGCAGCCCATCGCGAACACTTTTCTCCCGTTGACGAGACCACCGGCGATGGCCCCGCATACGAACAGCACCGCATCGAGGAAAGTCGCGATCCGCTGCAGCCCTAGCGTCGGTGATCGATCTCCAGCCGTCCTCGCCGTCGCAGCCGCGAAGAAACGACCGCACCTTGACGGGGAGGCAGAACGCCACCTCTCCGACACCACCCCAAATCGCCGCCCCCTGAGCCAACGGCGCCCATTCCCATCGCCGTCAATAGCCAATTTCGGCCAGGGGTAATTGAGTAATTGAAAATGAAAGAAAATTAAAAGGGGAATTTTTAGAAGTAAATTTGCAGTGAAGAGGGTGAATTTGAAGAAGAAGAAGAAGAAGAAGAAGAAGAAATGGAGATCTGCGAAGGAGGAGAAGTAAAGGAAGAGGAAAGAAAAGTGACGGGAAATAAGAAGAAAAGAAAGAGGAGGAGGAAAAGAAAAAGGGAAAAGAAAAGAAAAATGTATTAATTATCTCAATTAATTCATATGGAAAATTTCAATGAAAATAATAACATTGGAATATATTTACGTTGGAATTTTTCATTGAAATTTCATCACATTCGTGTAGTGTACTTGAATAGTTAAAGTCTCTTTGTTATTGTCTCCAATATACTAAATCCCACATGATTTTCAATATTCTCTGTTAAGAATTAAAAAGGTTCATAAAAACATTTAGTTGAGTAAGGTCATAAAATTACTTTCTGCTTGTGACTTGTGTTCTTGATCGAGGTTGTGTTCGTGATCAATGTTGCATTCATGGTGATCTAATTCGTATTGAGTTAAGGTATTTTGCATCAAGAAATTCATTTATATTATTTTCATCTAGGTATTTCATTAATTCATAAATCTTTGATAATATAAGCATTGGAAAGGATCATATGAGAAAGGAGGATAATGAAAGAAATAAGAATGATTGTAGACCATTAGATCATACATATCAATGGTTAGGATAAAGTCAAAACTTAGTCAATCATTAATGGCAATATGGTAAATTAACATATATTGTGGTAAAAAATACATAGAGCTCATTTGTTAAGTCGGATAGGATTAGACAATATTTATCTTGTGGACCAAGATTGTACTGTTGAGATAATGTGATATCTATGTTTGTTAAGAATGATTTGTCCAAGATAGGATTATGTTAATTTTTTGTGTTCTACATTTGTTTTCCTAGATAAGATAGAGGATAAAGGTATGAATTACCAATATGCCCCTAATTTAAAATAAATACTAAAATAAAACACATGACACCTTTTTTTATATATTCTCAATTTATTTTCTCTATCACATATTTTTTCACGATTCATGTTGTAGATATTCTATTTCAACCGGTTCTATTTCTTTTTTTGCTTCTGATAGGTCCTTTGATTTATCTTTTGAATTTTTCCCCTTCCTGCATATGTACAAACAGTTCCTATATTGCATATCTGTAATTCTTCATCTTTTTTTTGTTTCATATTTCCTTTATATTGTTACATTTCACTTATCTTGACAGATGAATTATACCAAATCTTGTTGTTCAACGTTTTCATGATCACGCTGTTACATTTTTATTTTTATTTTTTTGTGTGTGCACTCTTGACCCCTCCCGCCGGTTGTATGATCAACTATTACTAAACCAAGAGACCTTAGGCATGTAAAATAAACAAGCTGGAGATTCAACATGAGCAAAAATATGAGAGCTTTCTTCATATGTGCTACTTCTTTCAGCAATATTTTTTTACCATTTCATGTCTAGACTCCACTTAGTCAAATCATGTCTTCAAAACGTAAGGAGTAAACGCAATAACACTAGACAATATTAAAAGTAACAACCACAAATATGAACTTATAACATCACATTCCAAACAACATCGTGTAGTGTGTATTATAATGCATACATAACCAAAATAGACCGACATTACATGACGATCCAAATGAAAGCCTTGCTGAGATCAGATAGTTTTCCTACAAGCCTCCAATTATTGAATTTGAGGTCACAAGAATAGATTCAGGGAAGAAGAAACCAGGCCCATCCCCATACCTCTCACAGGCCACTCGCCTCAAATTTCTGAGAACCCAGATTAACTGCACTACTTTTATTGGGTTTCTTTACTTTGATCATCAGCAAGAAGAGAAAATTTTGCAGGCGTCACAAACATGCTTAAATTCATGAACTTCCTTAAATTGCATCCACGACTTGACCCACACCTTGGCCTGTATACCATGTTTTGACCACCATCTGCTACCTCCAGCTTTATTGGAATATAAGAAGGTAATGAATGTCAAGCAACGAGTGGTGTTCGGGACCATGTACTAACACTGGTTTGTGATAAGTTACGTAGTACATAAATGACCACAGAATGATTTTAATTAATTTAGAATTAGGAAGAATGATAAGAATAGTTCATTAACACTTTTTCACCATGAAATGTTAGAGGAATTGTGTCGCAAGTCTGCAACATTACCATGCCACGCCAACAGAACTATATAAACAACTTAATATCCCATTGACAGCACATGAAATATAAATTAAAAAGGATCAAGTATCTAGATCTTGGACCATATCCAACCTAAATAAGCTTTAGATGGCTTGGTATTGCAATATTTGAAAAGTAGAAGGCAAGACTTACCATGATTAACAGATACATGATTGTTCGAGAAAATCAGAGAGTGCGTGGAATACAAAGCGGTTAGCAAACATGGAATACAGAGTAGTTAGCAACCGAAGACCGAACCGCCGTATAATCTCTTCTCCGACACGACACCGCCCCCATTCCCTATCCAGCTGTCGAGCCTCCTGTCTCCGAGCAGCCCCAATTGAAACCCCCAAACCCTAGAACTGTAACGATGTCGTACAAGAAGTCACAGTGCCGATTCCATCAGGGCATAAGAAGCACGATGAGGGAATCGTGAGATAGCGGCGGCCGCTGGCTCAACTCAATTGCCAGCGGATGTAGGGGGAACAAGCGGTGGAACAGATTTGGCGACGAGGGTGCAAGAAGAAACAATCGAAGTTCCTCATTTTTTTTAGAACCGATAGTTTTCTCTTTTATAATGGTCATTTTGTAATTTAATTACAAATGAAGGTTGTTTTGGGTATAAAATATAAATTTTAGAGACAGAATGGACATTGATGAGCAAATTTCCTGTGCAGACCAATTTTATCTTGGCCCCTTCCTCAAGATTTTTTAGTCTTGCATTCCCAAGACAACACCATTTTTATCTCGGGCCGTGTCCAATCCGTCGGGCCGTAGTCTTTGCAAACAAACACAGGATTTTGGGTAGATTAGAGGCCCTATCTTATCTAATCTACCATAACAAACGTGCTCTAATTTTTTCTCGATTTTTAGAATAGTTTTTTTGGAGTTGTATTTTGTACTGTAATTTGTATTTTTGTGTCAGCATCGCTCAATAGTCATTTTCTAGCATATATCAAAACGAAAATATTAATTTAACATATATTCAATGATCTTTTTGATTTTTGATTTCATATATAATTCTGTAATAGATGGAAATCATCGTGTCTCATATTGCAAACTTTGTTTGTCATCATCCTATCAAATTAGATCCGACCGTTATATTTTTCAAACATTACATCTAAACCAATACTATTTTATTAGTATAATACACATGTATTATACAGGTGTTTGTTAAGAAATTTATATATAAAATTAATAATAAAAAATAATTTAACTTTTGAATATTATCTTTTATTATTATGTATATTTAAAATGACACACGTCACTCATGCGACTTATCATCTTGTATTATAATATTTTTTAACTTATATCGTAATAATTAATTTGTAGTGGAATTAATTTGAATAATTTTTTATAATTAATAATAGGTCACTTAATTTTTATTATAAATATAAGTATAATTATTTATTTATTTTTTACGTACAATATAAATGTCAAATCGAAACTCATCAAAACATAATTAATTTGATATATTATATTTAAAAAAATTGACGATAAATAAAAATGTAGTATTAAAACATAATTAATGCTTTTAAAGGATTATAAATATACAGTATATTTATGACTATTTCACATCTAGTTATTTTTGGATTGATAGTAAATTAAAATTCATCCAAGCTAATGGCAAAAATCCAAGCTTTAAGTATACACACTAACAGTTTGTTCTAGCTCAATTGATTTTTCCTTCATATTTGGGTCTTATTGGGCTAAGCAGTATCTTAGGTTCACATGTTCTTTTTTTACTCGACAAAGTTCACCTTTGAGAGTTCCCACCTTCTTATCTTTATCGCCTGCAATTTTTTGCAATGCAAAAAGTGCAGTTCTTGAAGATTCAATGACCTGATCCTTTTCAGTACTTGTCCGATTGGATAATTTCAGTCCGCTCTCCAGTATGACAGTTTGTGCAAGTACGGACTGAAGTTCAACCTCCTTTTCATGCGTGAAAGGCGAGGTGAATTGGTCATTGAGTGTGCCATTGATCTCTTTCATGTTTTGGAGCTCCTTATTTAGTTATTCAACATTTTTGTTCATGCCAACATAATGTACGTTCATCTTGAGACTTAATTTGAGCATGTAGATTTTTCATTACTTTTGTAGCTTGTATGCATTTTTCTATTGCCAAGAGATGTACGGGATTAGTGCACGTGCTTGAATATACATAATCATTAGATCAAAGTCATAGTTATGAAAATGAAGAAAATTCTTACCAATTTCATAATCGGAAGGACTATATATATGTAGAGGCAAGGCACAAAAAATCGTCGAGTGGGCAGACAACCATGTTTCCGGTATGCGATGCTGGTTCATCCGCATGCTCTTCATCTGAATCATCCCAAGTCCCCTTCTTCTTCTTCTTCTTCTTCTTCTTCTTCAGGTTAGCACAATCAAACTAGAAGTGCCAAAAACCTTTGCATTGGTCTTTCTCGACTTTTTGGTTCTCCGTCTTAGAAACAAAGATCTTGGTTTGCTTTTCTTGCAAAGGAGTCTTGCTGGGATTCGTCGGGTTCTTACCCTCGGAATTTATTCTTATTTTGGTTCTCCGTCTTAGAAACAAAGATCTTGGTTTGCTTTTCTTGCAAAGGAGTCTTGCTGGGATTCGTCGGGTTCTTACCCTCGGAATTTATTCTTATACAGCTTCTTACGCATGAGACCATAGTTTCTGGTAATTAGTGGGAAGACGTCCTTATATTCAACGTCATCCTCCAATGAACCACCATCCCCATTGATGTCTTCACTTTGAGATGGAGAAGCAAGTTTCAAGGCTAGTCCCTTTTTCTTTACTTTGTCATAATCTTTTTTTATCTCAAATGTTCAGAGGTCTTCAAGACGATCGTCAAGATCTAGAGGTTTGACTCGTTGAAAACTTTCAAGCACAATGATTGTTTTATGAAAACGAGCTGGGATTGCCCTCATGATCTTATAAACTTGTCGGGTTTATGAGATGTCCTCACCCAATATTGTACTTTGATTTACGAGGTCACAACACCTCGAGTAGTACATATCGATGGTTTCATCCTTCATCCTTATGTCATCAAAGGCCGAAGTTATGCGTTGAAGCTTGGAGGGTTTTACCGCATTCGATCCTTTGAACTGACGTTATAAAACATGCAATGCGTCTTTTGTCGTGATGCATTGGATGATCATCTTGTGGCGAGTCTGCTCAACATCAATGAGAATGGCATACAAGGCTCGAAAGTTAGCCTCTTCTTGCATTCTTTTCATGTCAGTTCATGTGTCGCATGGTTTGAGCTATTCATCGGATCGTGCATTAGTATCGCCTTTGTCCGAGGCTCTCTTCACCATCGGATGTTTCCACCCGTTTAACAGTTTCCCATGCACCTTTTCCGAAGGAACGCAAGAAGATGGTCATCATCCATTTTCAATAAAAATAGTTCGACCAATCAAGCTGCGGGGGTTGGGACATGGATCCATCATCGTGATTCATGGTAGCCAAATCACAGGCCACAGGATCTTTGTAATCGAAACGAAAAGTACTCTAATACCAATTGAAATTTTGGGGTATTACAAAAATTGTGCTTATACAAAAGACAATGTAAGCTCATGTTAATTTGCGGAAGCCAATGACTAAAACTGAACTTTTAGAAGAGCGTCTCACTCTCCCTCATAGCTCTTTCATTAAATGTTTAGGCAACAGGTACAAATAAGAATCACTCGCTTAGACTCCCGCTAGCAAACATACTTTGTACCCCCACCTACCTAACTATTCTTTTGGCCACGGCGTGGACTTAAGCTGCATGTATGGATCCCTCCAAGCAATATGAAGATGTTCGTCCCAAGCAACAAGTAGTAAAACAAACAAACAACTCGAATTACCAGCTCCCAATGATAAAAACTCTAAGCTCTCTAAAAGAATAATGAAATAGCTCGCTCAATATCCAGAACTCGTGAAACTAACCTATATGCAAAACAATAATGGCATGATTGGCATAATAGAATGAAATTTAATAGGAATGGAATCTGTTGAAGAATGCAATGAATACGAGAAAGGAATGAAACAAGTTTTTCCATTGATGTGTTTAGTATACAGAAGGAATAAGACCTGAACGGAATGACATTATCATCCTTTATTATCATTTATCATTATTTTATAAAAAAAAAAAAATATTTATATTATTTATTTTTTTTAGGATAATGATAAAATTATTTTATTTCTTAAAAAAATATACTATATTTTAATAAATAATTTTTTNAAGTATTTAATATATCTAATTAAAAAATAAATAAAAGTAAGTTTTCAAATTTTTTATTTGAATTTTATTTTTTAAAATAATTTTATTTAATATAATTTAATCATGATTTAAATATATATAATATATTTATGTTTATCATTATTTGTTAATTTTATTTTTAAAAAATTGATTCTTACAAACATGGGAATGAGAAAACCTTTCATTAATTATGGAATGGCTAATCCCATGGAGATGGGTTTTGCCATTCCCATTGAAATGGTCATTCATTTCTAAAAAAAATATACCAATCATGGAATAAAGAATGAGTAAGAGAATGATCATTCCATTCTCATGTCATTCCTTCATACCAATCATGCCATAAATGATATGCAAGTGTTACAAACGAAGTGTCGATTTCCAACAATAAGTTCATCAGAAATTGGGAGTTTCCAAATTTTCTCGATCTTCTCGTTCAGCTTTGGAAACTGAATCTCCATGTCTTGTAAGTCAACATGCACGAATATCTTTCCCAATCAATCTTCTATTGTAAAGATATTTATAAGGGTTCGACTTCTGAAGCACCACAAGATCTTTAAGATTTAACTCTCTCTCTCTCTCTCTTTCTCTCTCTCTCTCTCTCTCTATCTCTCTCTCTCTCTCTCTCTCTCTCTCTCTCTCTCTCTCTCTCTCTCTCTAGTAGTGTAAAACTTTCTTTCCTTGCCAAGTTTTGGAAATATTTTAATGTTTGATTTATTTCCTTTCTTGCTTCATTTATCCGGTTCTCATCCTCACGTTTTTTCAACTCTCATGTCTCACATTGGTCAATTCCTTTTATTATCTCATTGCTCTTCCTTTTCCTACAAGTAAAGGAAGACAATGTAATCCATACCATATAAAATATAAGGGAATATCAATACTAAGAAAATGAAATATGTATGAAATCTATTAATAAATCTCTAACTTATTTCCTTTTCCTAGCTAAAGGAAGATAATTAATTTCATATACATAATAAGAAAATAACTAAGGTCTTCGATTTTCTTTCAAACATTAATTTCATGTTATCTATTTCAAGAAATATAAACATGAAAAATAATTTTATTTTTGATTAATGTCAAATTCAATTTTCTTACATTAAATTTGGTCTCAATGTGTACTTTTATTTACTTTGACTTGACGATTCGTCTGATTATTATATTATCAATTGGTCTAATTGTTAAATCCTCTCACAAGTTCCGTTGTGTTTATATCACCCTTTTTATATTAGAAGCCAATTGTTTAGTTAGAAGAAGACCAGCCATGGTATCATAAAACGGTCCCTAGTTGCAGTCAACGAAAACCTGGAATAATTGCTACCTAATTCTAGTCCGTCCCTAGCAATTTAGCACATGTTATTCATGGTGTTCGAATTTTTATTTATTTATTTATTTATTTTTTAAATATTGTCAATCAATAATGTACAGTGTCAAGTAAATGACACACTTGACTTGTCTATGCTATAAATATTAATGTGGATCCATCATGCATGTGGTTATACGAGTTGTTCTTTTTCTTTTGTGGGTTGGCCAATTTAATTATGTTGAGTAAAATAAAAACATAATTGTGGTCAAAATTTTGGAGGTCCGTTTTTGGTCAACGAGAAGATTGTGGACAGAGATCTAAACAGAGGAAACAATATTGTATTAGCAATGATACTCGTGACTAGGTTGTCCTAATTGTTTGTTTGCCACACATTCATTGCATAAAATATTTCATTTTCATTTTAGAAATGGGTTAAAAATTCAATTATTTCTAGAAAATTATTATATTTTAGTTTCTCCGTCATCCACATTAATTTTATTTAAAAATGGGTTAAAAATTCAATTCTTTCTAGAAAATTATTATATTTTAGTTTCTCCGTCATCCACATTAATTTTATTCATCATACACCAAATTCGTGAAAAAATGTATTATTCGCCATATATAAAGCAAAACGTTGTTAGGTTTACCAACTAGTCATATTTTTCTTAACAAATATTTAAATTTTAAAACTAAAATGAGATATTCTATAAAATAACATACATAAGTGAATTAATTTCAGAACATAAGTATGCATGTGTGTTAAAAAAATCTGATAATCAATCTGTCTAATGATAAAACGCCAATGCAATAATGTATTTCATAAAATACTTTAATACTGTTATATAAAAATAGTTTAAGTTTATCGTTCAACTATATTTATACCATTACATTCTCATATTATTCATTATGACTTAATAAAACAATTTACAATTCTACTCCCAAAATATTTTTTGCGTGTTTTCTTGTAGACGGAACTAAAGGGGGCTGGGTCATTGGGCACCCCTGACCTTCAAAAAAATGTTATATGCATGTGTTATATAAAATAAAATAAAATATAAAAAAAAAATTGAAATAGTTAATACATAGCATTTTTTCTTATTTAAGTTGACCCATATACGTTTTAATTTAATTATGAAAAACTACAAAGGTTTTTTTTTTTTAATAATTCACAAAGTTTAAATTTCTTCTGAAATATCATTGTTTCACCAAAATAAAAATAAAAAAATAAAAAACTCTCCAGCTTTCAATTTCCTCTATTTTAAAACAGTTGCCATTTCCATTGTTCTAACTTTAAAAGATATAAAAGACTGTTAATTAATTATCATATTAAAAATGTGAAAATACATATATAATATATAATTAATTATATCGTATGATGTTCCTCGATCAAATAATTGGCTTCGGTTGCAAATAAAATTATTTTGATTTTTGTTTTGTATGATTTTTTTTTTTCGACAGAAATAAAATTACATACAAATTTTAAACTCCAACTTCACTATTCATGTAATCCAATTTAACTCTCTAAATAACAAAAATCAATCATTATCAAGCAATTTCTAACAAAATTTACTATTCATTCACTCACATAATTTAACTACAAATCATTTAAAATCATTATTTTACTGTCTTTATAACGCAACAACTTTAATTATTAAAGTTAATTCATTATTTTAATCAATCAAAAAAAAATTTCAATTATTACTCACTTTATAAAAAAATATAAAATCAAATTGAATTCAATAACAATAAGCAATAACTTTGAATTGCACTAATCCCATCAATACTTAGGGAGACAGAATTAATGGCTCTTGGCTGGAAGTGGTGAAAGAGCCAATCCAACAGCTAAACGGTGTACAATTTTGGTACAAAGAATAGCACTAATAATAGGTCACAAGTTGTTCATCAATCTTATGTCTACTTTTGACGGGTGCCCTCTAAAAATCTGTCCCCACGCTCTCCCCACATAATTTACGCATGATTAACTCTCACCTGCAAATTCTCGTATACTCCTTCCTATTTTTAATAAATGTCGTTTTGAAAAGTTGAACAGTAATTAAGAATATATTTACTCTATTTTGAAATATAAGGCGTATAAAAATTTCTCAATTTTTTTGAAATATAAGGCGCGCTAAAAAATCAAGACAAATTTTTGCATTTTTTTCTAAATATACCCTCATTGTGTTGAAATTAAAGAAGTGTGGAGTGGTTGTGATCAGAGTAAATAAGGTTAATTTAGTCAATTTATTAATTAATTAATGTCTCCTTAATATTTGTGCAATAACCTTAAATGCCTTATCTTTCAAAATGGAGAGAGTATTTTTTGTCAATAATGACCCTCATTAATGAGGATAAAGATGAATGTTTTGAGAAAAGATAGTGAGTGAATATGAAAAGACGTAATGTATTTATTAGTTAGATGAGGGGTAATAATGAAAAAATATGTACAAAATAGCCAAAACGACATTTATTTAACAAATGATCAATTAAGCCAGAATGACAAATAATAAAAATAGGAGGGAGTATATGAAATTTGGCACGCCATTCTAAATCTTCAATCTTGGACGAATCTTTCAAACATGGTAACAATAATTATCCTTCTCTCTGTTCTCACCACCATTTGATTGATCTAATAAATATCAACCATAGATTTAATGTACGATGCATAATAGATTGTTGGTCGCCACATACATTACTTCGTACGCCTCGTGCATTCTAAAAAACAATTAAACTCTTACTTTAAATTAATTAAAATTTAAATTAATTCATTAAAAATGACAATACTACTTACTTTCAAGTCCATGTATTTATCTAAATTTGTATATCAATCCTACATATACAAAAACATTTTATCACCACCTTAAGTTTTGTATTATTATTATATATCATCTCATTTACGGATGTTCTTAACACGATTGAACAATTAATTGTGATGAAATCTTAAAACTCATTCTGACTGCTTCGTCCATCATCATGAATTAATCTCACATCAAAATTACTAACCCAAAAATATTCCCTTGACTCATGTCTATTAGTAGGATCTCCATTGTACAATCATTCGTTATAGAATTTTTATTTTTATTTTTTCCAAATGGTTAATCTAGCGCACACCGATTTATGAAGGTAAAAATACTTGGAATTCGTTCATATTTATGTGAATCTATCATTATATAAAAAGAATAACCTTTTTACAAATTTAGAAACTTTTTCCTACCAAAATCATTAAATATATCCTATATATAGTAATTGTTGAACAAATCTGAATAGGCAAAAAATTCGGCTCATTGATTGTGTAAAGATTTGTTTCTCTTTTTCCTGTTTTTTAGTTTATCAAAACCGTTGTTTGACAATAAATATTTATTTTTCTTTTTCCTACTTTTAGTATAAATCTACACGAGCTTATCTCTTCTGTTAGAAAATCTCATTGCATACGTCTCACATGTTTAAAAAATCTCATTCCTTATCTATACAGATTTGAAGAAATAAAATAAAAATCAATTCATAATTACTACTAGAAATTAATAATCTTTAAAAGAAAAAATAAAATAAAATAGAAACCAATTCATAATTACTACTATAAATCCATTATCTACTTTAAGAAGTTAATTTTCATCGGTCTAATTACTAATATTTTTACAAATATTATAAGCTAACCATACAAAAAAGTATAATAATAATTTTGAAATTGTGTGTAATCAAATTTTTTTATTCTCTTGTACAAAATAATTTTACATTGTTTGGCCCCGAATCTTTAATTTATAATTATTAAGTATTGTTTATCATCTTCTTTAATTTATAATTTTTTTTTTCTTCCTCTTTTTAAATAGGATCAATAGTAGTTTCCACTTCCGTCATTGAGTGACTCAAACTCGAGATCTATTTATAATATTGTTAGTTTAATATTGTTCCCGTGCATCGCACGGTGTATACACTAGTTTTCATTTGAAATGTTAAGAGAATCCGCTAAATTTGTGATGTAGGATAAGATTGATTTTAAAATTTTAAATGGACTTCTTCTTCTTTACACAGAAAATGGGTCCAGTCGAGTGCTTTACAATGGGTCCCTCAGCCCATATGTGTGTTAATACATACTTAATAGGGCCTCTATGCTCCAATCGAATTCCTACCCTCACACGCCATAGCAGTGTTTCAAGGCCCAAAATTGACCGGGCTATTGTTGTTTTAATGTTATGATTGGTCCAGTATTCTCTAGACCATCATTAAAATGAATCAGGCTTGGCCTGCAGAATTTGTGAACAAAAAGCCCATTATTAATTTAACTCTACGTTACATGAGATTTCGAATATATATGAAGGGTCCAAAAGTGTAGTTTTATCATTTTATAGACCAAATTAAAAAAGTCCACGAGCCCAAAAAGTCATTTGGACCACTTCACACATCATGAGACCATGTTTTATGCCCAACATGACTTTAAACCCATTCACATCAAACTCTTTTGTTGGCTTACCAATTACAAAAGGTCAAAGCCAACAACTAAATCAAAATAAAGCACAAAATTATCTATAAACCATAATTAGACAATTTGAAAAAAGTTAAGCATGTGGGTAACATAATACTATTCATTAGCATGCTTGCAATTTTATTAGTGTGTAATTCCCGTAATTTGAAGTGTTGATAGTGATATATGAGTGTGTATAATAAATTAATGTCACCTTGCAGTAAATAGCTGGAGACTAACCTTTTGTAAAAGTTGTATCTTATGTGTATGCACAAACAATATACATCGAATTATTCTTGCTTGAGAAAAGTTCGACATATGGGTTACCGAAGTTCAAGAGTCGGTGAAAATTTTCCACACTCAATTGAGATGGCTTTGAATTATTAAAACTTGGTTGCTGGACAATAGTGTGCATCATAAAACAAGTCAGTATGGGATAATGAGAATAGTAATTTGAGAAACATATTGATAACAGTGACGCCATAAGTTTGAAAAACAATGTGCAATAGAGATTTGTATACTTCTCCACATTTATGAAAAAGAAATATATGGGTCTCTCTAGTTTTGATTTATTCATTTATTTATTTAAATGAATCACATATCATCGTGATTAGAGATGTTAAATGGTCTTTGGCCAGACGGGCTGGCCTGTTTAGCCTGAAAAAAAAGCAGGGTTATGGTCTTTTATTGGTAGCCCGTTTAAATCAGGATTTTTTTAGGCTCGGACCGTTTAGCTCGAAATCTGCTAGGGCTGGCCCGTTTAACTTGGGTTGAGCGGTGTAAATGTTTGCAACAAGTAAGTAATATGCGCTCAGATTCCTTGTATATTACAATTTTGCTATTTCAACATACAAGTATGAGCGTAACGGATTATTAAAGATAATTGTTAACAATATTGTTATTGTAGTTCACACCAAAATATTTAAGTCAATCAGAACGGTTAATAGGAAACACATATTACAAAGACCTAACACATGAAACATAGTGATAAAATTACAATTATACAAATAAATAGTAAAATGGTAATTGTAAGTAGTAGTTCAAATATTTTTTTTTCTTTTGAGAAAAAATATTTTATTTAAGAGTTTGTAATGTGTGTTAATATATGAGGTGTAGTTGTATATATAGAGCAGTAAATACTAAATAGCCGTTGAAAATATTCGTTAACTAGCTGCTGTAATTTTTTATATATTTTTTTATTCTTTTTTATATTATTATTATTATTATTATTATTATTATTATTATTATTATTATTATTATTATTATAGTCCGTTTAGCCCGAGGCCCGCTAGGGTTAGGGTTAACTCCCTTTATTGATAGCCCATTTAAATCTGGGCTTTTTAGGCCCGGACCGTTTAGCCCGAAACCCGCTAGGGCTAGCCCGTTTAACATCTCTAATCATGATATTTCATGAGAAAAACTTAACTGCACTGAACCTTAAAGGCATTGGTACTCTAGTTGAATTCAACTCGGCTCAATTTGGTTCAAAGGAATCAAGCTCAAGCTCGTTTAGTTGAGAAAGAACAGTTTATTAAGACTCATTAAAAATTATAAATTACTATAGCTCAATTTGTTAATATGAATAAGCGGGTCTCGTTTATCACTTCGGTTTGATAAAATGCTCGAGCTCGAGTATCGGGAGGTTAACATTCGTATCTCGAACAAACTTCATTGTTTTTTGGATTAAATTTATCAAGTAATCTAATAATCATAATGGGGGATTTCATAGACTTTAGTTTATTTAATGATGGATTTCATAAAACTGTCCAGAAGGGAGCCTCTAATGATGGACTTATGTTAATACAATCTGTCCAAACTTTACATGACTGATGATTAGTTAACATTTCGTAATACTCGATAATCTATAGTAATATTTTCCAAAGCTAGTAAATTTATGATAGTATTGGTAAATTTTAATAGTAGGACTAGGCGTGACTTTATGGTAAATGTACTGAATAGGCAAATATATATATATATATATATATATATGCCCAAATTAATTAGATTGAACCCCACATACACCAGTTTTTGGTTTTTGCCAAAAAATTCTGCCATGCACCACATGATCGTGTACTCTTGTGACACTTGTTTCAACATCACTTGTTTAATGCATGATTTTGCTTATATATACCATCATATCAATGGAACTCAGTATTCGAGCTATGTGTTTGGACAGATGTTGGAAATTCATATTCCTCAATGTGTGTATTATAAAGCCTCTTACTAAAGTCATTAAACAAATTAAAAAAAAAAAAAAAAAAATTANAAAAAAAAAAAAAAAATCTTTTAGAGGGTCACAGATGTCAAAATCCCAATATTTAGCTCGTATTTGTTAAAATGAAGTGGTTCAAAATATAAAAAAATTGACTCGTTTGAGAACTTAATATATATATATACTGTCAAAGTGTCAAGGTATTAAATGCATATGATTGGTTTGAGTATAATATTAACGGCAAAAGTTAGTGATTTACTAAAATATTGAAAAAGAAAGGGAGTAGATATGAACGCATCATGCAAATCAGAGTTTAGAGGTGATTGATCAATGAACTTTAAGTATTTTTTCTAAGTATTTTTTCCATAGTTAATTCTACTGGTAATCATGTCTAAATAAAATTTTATTACTTATATGTATGTATATTATATTTCAAAAATTATATGGAGGTTTTCTTATGGACCATTCATCACTTAATGTATTGACACTTGTCCAAAGTGTATTTATTACAGGACACGTGTCAATATACTATTAGTGAATAAGCGTGTATAGCTCCATAATAATGATTATTATATGATTGAATAATTACAAAAATCATTATTATACCTAATTAATATAAAATATAACGGTTAATTTTATAATTAAATGGACGAAAAAATTACATTAAATAAATAGTATATAATATCATATATAGAGATTTTGAGGTGATTAAACTTGCGTACCCAAACAAAAATAAGGTTTTGTCCCCTGGTAAATAATTTAGGCTAGAGTTATGGTATAACTATCAAAACCACTCAATATTCCATTTACCATCACAATCACATTATGCATAATTATTAAACAAAACATCATTGTTTCCTTAAAAAATAATGTCCTCTACCTCTTCCTTATCTGAGGACTACTGTCTTATTATTATTATTGATTTTTTTTTTTTCAAATTTACAATAATTGTTTCTGTTGACATTTGCAGTTCTCTGTAAATGAAAGAAACGTTAATTAATGCATTCAAATCCGAATCCAAAGAACATTGGGGGTGGGGCCCATCGGAACATTTAGTGGGACCCTTTTGAGCATTTTTTGTGTATTAATGAAAAGCAGAGAAAAGGAGAGAAAATACTGTAAGAAAAACAGTTTTTAGATAGAAAATACAAAGGAGGTATTGGTGTGAGAGACAGTAGAGTTCTTTTCAGAGGGGTTGAATTGCTGAGGTAAGGGAAAAAAAACCCCTTTATTCTTTGCAGGGTTTTATCTTTTAATTGTTGAAGAAAAACAGCAATTTATTTGAGGTGCTAAGCAAGAAGTGGAGATTTTATTGTATGAAAAAAAAAAGGTTTTTTTTTTTTTTT
>BKCP01003335.1:3184949-3200968 GCA_008636005.1 Striga asiatica
GCAGACGGACAAAAACGCCAAGCAAACCACAACCACGACACACAAAGCCAACAGCCTCTACGGACTGGATCTCGCCCCTAGTCTTAGAAACAGAAACTGCAGCACTCGCCAAACTAGGACCAACACCCACGAGCTCGAACTAGCGCCCAAGCAACCGATCCCACCCTTTACCCGAAGAAAACTGGACAAAACCCCCACCACAACACCACCGCTCTGAGTCTAGCCCATACCACGGGACCGACTCGTCACGTCGGCAGTCCCCTCGACCCACGCACCCGAGATAAAAGGGACAGAGGATAGAGTCCACTCTCCTCAGACCCAACCACCACAACAAGATCGTCGGTGTCGCAACCCAACCCCGCAGAACCTCCGCCACCACACCACCCAGAAGATCGACGACCAACGACCCAAAAAGCGACCAAGGAAAACAACGAAGACCTTACGAGTCCAACCGTCCAAACCACCTGGCACGAGAAGAACGACATCGGCTATAGAAGGTGTTGATAAACGGATTAAATCAACGTAATTAAGATTTAAAATACAACAAGAATTGCAGCAAATATGATTTTTATTGAATTTTATGAGGTGGATTACAGTTTCAAACAAGTCGGTATTTTAGTACAGGAGGTCAGAAACAGAGGAAGCCGAGGTAATAAATGCGTGAATTTATTATGTTGGTCCTGGTCCTCGTATCGATTTTAATGCTGCTATTTATAGTTACGTCTGGCATACCTTCCAAGAGAAGTCGGTTATATTTAATGCGGATTTGATGTTTTAGGGGCGGCAATGACGTTAGCACACTTTTTAGGTAATGACGAAAGCATGGGTGCCCCTCTTACTGAGTGACAGGCGTCACTTCTGTCGGGTCGAGGTTGGAATTTTCTGGACGTCAGTTGTCCCACAGGTCTGTTAACCTGCGACGTCCTTCCCCAAAGAACCCTTTTAGATCTGAGATGGCAATCCCAAGGTCATTTGTTTAATGATGGGGCGATCTTGGGAGCTTGCTTCGTTCGTCTTGGAAACCGAGGTGGTAGTACCGAGATGCCGATTAGTTATCAAGACGACATCGAGGATCTCCATCGCACCTCGGCCTTCTAATAATTAACTCTGAATTCTTCTTAAATCTATTCGAAAACGCTCTTAATCTGCGGAATCCGGTTTTGGTATTAACAGAAGGGTTGACTCGCGCAGCCAAAGGGCGGCCGTCGTCGAGGCTTGGCAGCCCGCTGGAGAAGGTGAGCAGTGCTCTGATGGGCTAGGGCTTCTCGCAGAAAAAATTGGGGAAAACTGGACATAGAGAAAAAATTGGGTTAGGTGACTTTTTTTTTTTCACGCATGAGTTTTCATTTGTATATTAAAATACACATATTCACGAAAACAGTTTTGTAACAACTCCTAAGTCTCAACTGTAAATTAATGGAATAGTTAACCTGAAATAAAAAGAAAAAAAGGAACTATAGATTAATTGAAAATTAATGGCCCCAGCGCATGTAGTCCATTAGCTTAGAGCATCTCCAACGGTGCTTCAATTGCAGAAATCTAGAGGCAGTGTTAGGAAAGACTTCTCCAACGGTGAATTATTTGCTTCTATTTTTGATGATGTGGCATGAGAGAGGTTTAAAAATTCTGGAACTCTTTCCACATCTCAAGGCTCTGTTAGACATGTTGAGTCACTATTTTTGCTCCTATTTATCTTTTATTTGTAATTAAAAATTATAATTAAGTTGAAAAAAGGGTAATTGCACGGGAAATTTTTTGTACACACTATCAAAAAGCAACTTAATTTACGTAAAGAAATATAAATGAAAAAAGTTGATACATTTCTAAAACTATATTATAAATTTAATGGTATACAAAAAAAATACCGATGAATGTAAAATATCTGATGAATATCAACGATGGGGATGTTCTTAAAATATATGGAGATGTTCTTACAAAAAAATATGGATGAATGTGTAGATGGGTGATAGCAAATTCAAAATGAAGGCATACTTTGTCGATATTCACTCTCAACCTATGAATTAAATTCACCAAAGATCACTCTGAAACTACGAATTAAATCGACGAAGGGTGGAATATATAAATATATGTTGTTAAAAATAATTAAATCGACGAAGGGTGTAATATATAAATATATGTTGTTGAAAATAATTAAATCGACGAAGGGTGTAATATATAAATCCGCAAATTTTTTGCCACTTTTTATAACAACACAAGAAGTTGTGTATCCATTTTTTTTTAGAACTACAAAAGGAAAAAGGTCTGTCACTTTTTTATAACAGCACAAAGAAGAAGTCTGTGTATTTAAAACGACCAAAAGGAAAAAGTCGGTATATAAAAACACGTGTATAGATATTTATTCTGTACAAACATTAACTATTGGAGACTGATTTATTCTATTCAGCCCACGTGGAGAGAAAACTTTCTATTTTATTGCCTCGTGGACTATAATTCACAGCCATCATTGGAGATGCTCTTAGTGGAGATAGGCACCTCACTTTTCTTTTCCTGGAGGATTAGTCTCACACCTCTGGGTGTGGATTCATTCGACCGTTAGGTGGGGGCTGACAGTCGCAAAAAATAAAAAAAAAATAAAAATAAAAAACAAAAAATAAAATTAATGGAAAATTTCTTCTCACATCATTTTTGCACTTTTCTATTTTTTATTTTTTATTTTTGTTTGTTTTTCAGTATACTTATTACAGTTTATAAAACGCTTATAGACAACGATTTGTTTTGCGAAGGAGAAAATCGATTTTTCATAAAATAGATATTTATTTATAATTTTTAAAAAATCCCCGCCACCGCCGACGGGCTACGGCCACTCTACTCCGCCACTCAGCTGCTCAGCCGACTACTTCTTAATCATCTCCTCCGCCACTTCAATATCTCGTCAAGGTAGCTGCACGTCTCCTTTTATGTAATACAGTACCTGCCTTGGTGTTTCTCCATCTTAGTCAAATAAAATCTATGATTCTGACGGTTTGCATATCGGAGTTAGGGTTTCATAGTTTATACTGTTCCATTTTTTCTTTCAGGAATTATTGACTGACACTACCATATGTGTGTGCAAAAGGTCTTTAATATTAGATTATTATCTTTTATTTTGTATTTTTTTATTGGTGTCTGCAGCATAAGCAGTGAAAGTCTGTTTAGTACGAAATGGCTGAATCTTCAAGGTGAGTGAAATACTGATTCATTGACATTGTTTCAGACGTAACTGCAATTTTTGCTTCTTTTTTCTTTGGTGAACTTGGTTCCTGCATATTTTTTTTGGTTAATTGAATGTTCAGGGAAGATACAAGTGATATGCTTCGAATATTAGTAGCTACGGACTGTCATCTTGGTTATATGGAGAAGGATGAAATTCGCCGGCATGATTCGTTTCAGGCGTTTGATGAGATTTGCTCCATAGCTGAGCAAAAACAGGTATAGGTTTCAGTTCCGTTACTTTCAGTTTTGCTTGATGTTCATATTGTTATTATCTTTTATTATCTGTACCTGATAATTCAGACTGGATACACTTATCTAGTTCAACTGAATGTTTGAATTTTTTAAAAGCACACATGGATTGTATAGACTATTTTGAATATTTGTTTTTTCATTCAAGCGTGCCTCACCCAGATAAACCTTTTTCTTTTCCCGTATCCGCTCTCTCTGGAAAACGTTCTTTTGGATCTATTAACTAGTCTATCTTACCTTTACCTCATTTTACATATTTGAAATGGTTAGGTGGACTTTATACTCCTTGGGGGCGATCTTTTTCATGAGAACAAGCCTTCAAGGTCGACCTTAGTCAAAGCTATTGAAATCCTCCGTCGCCACTGTCTCAACGATCGACCGGTTCAGTTTCAAGTCGTCAGTGATCAGACAATGAACTTTGCAAACTCGTAATCTCTAATTCTTAGAAACGAGCTGTCCTTATCTCAATTGATACTAGTTATTTTCTTGAATGAAGCCTTTTTCGATTTTTTCTCATCTTGATTGATTTGATTGCCGGTTATCTTTATGGACATCTGCCAAAAGAACTTTACAATATATGGCTCCTGACACTGCGAACCTGGTTAAGTTTGGTTGTTGAAGACTATTAAGAATATTTTTTTGTTGTAGAGTGTGTCCTGTAAATTCTAGCCTCCAGTCCCGAGTCCATTTAAAGCATATATCCCTTTTCCCCTTGTACGGTGTCGTTTCTGAAGTTTTCACATGGCTTTGGTTTATTTTTGTAGCTTTGGCCAAGTGAACTATGAAGATCCTCACTTCAATGTCGGGATGCCAGTTTTCAGCATCCATGGAAATCACGATGATCCCGCTGGCGTGGTATGATTTCTCTGGTAAAAGGCTGAGCTTGTATCAATGAACTATGACGTGTTGTTTATTGGCACCTGCGAGCAAATGAAAAGCTTGACCTTATATCATATTTGAAAAGCTTCTCTTTATGGCTACTACAGAAATGTAATTTCTATTTGTTTTAGAGACACCAGGCACTTCTTTTTTGTGCGTACGAATTCGAAATAATTATTTGTAAGATCTAAAATTTATTGATTCTTATCTAATATGCATGCATGTGTGTGTGTTAGATATTTCGTTTTCATTTTTATGTTTGGTTTTAGTTTGCAGAGTTCAATTGTCATCTTAGAAATTATTCTCTGTTTATTCTTGTCTACTGTTATTGCAGGACAATCTTTCTGCAGTTGATATTCTTTCAGCATGTAATCTAGTTAACTATTTTGGGAAAATGATTCTTGAAGGTTCAGGTGTTGGTCAGATCACTCTCTACCCAATTCTTATAAAAAAGGTTTGCTTGAGACTCCCTTCACTGAAAAACTTATTCAGTTGAAGCCTGAAATGTTTTTCTTTTTCTTTCTCTTTTATTTTTATTTGAATAACTTCTGAACAGCATTTTCGTAGGGCTCAACATCGGTAGCTCTTTATGGCCTTGGGAATATCAGAGACGAACGCCTGAATCGAATGTTTCAGGTTTATAAGCTGTCTGATTCTGGTTATTAATGCAATCTTTTAGACAGGATTTTCTAATTTCTGTTGTTTTGTGAAAATCAGACGCCACATGCTGTGCAGTGGATGCGACCGGAGGCCCAGGAAAGTTGTCAAGTTTCAGACTGGTTCAACATACTAGTACTTCATCAGAATAGGTAACAACTAGTGCATTTTAGTTGCACAATAGATTATTACGGAGGAACTTTATGAACCTGTTTGGTAATTCACATAATTTTTGTTAAATTTTCAGAAGAATATTGCAATTATAAAATCAAAATATCTTTGTTCTGATTTCAGAGTGAAAGCAAACCCGAAAAATGCAATAAACGAACATTTTTTGCCTCGATTTCTGGATTTTATTGTCTGGGGGCATGAGCATGAATGCCTCGTTGATCCGCAGGTACTGGACTGCTGAGTTCATTACTGGTCTTATTGTTTAATTATACTGTGTCTGATTGATGGCTGTTTGGTGAATAGGAAGTTCCAGGCATGGGTTTTCACATTACTCAACCTGGTTCATCCGTTGCGACATCACTGATTGATGGTGAATCGAAGCCAAAACATGTGCTGCTATTAGAGATTAAGGTTGATTGCCTAAAACTTTCCTTCTCAGCTCTTTGTTTTCTATTACACTTTTTCATTCATGTTCTTATCAATATCCATAAATTCAATATAATGTGTATGTTGCTGATAACTAGGGGAATCAGTATCGGCCGACGAAGATACCTCTCAACAAAGTAAGGCCTTTTGAGTATACAGAGGTGCGATTATTGTTATTTTTTTATTTTTTTATTTTTTTTTAGTGGAGAAGCACCACCTTGCAGTTACTTATAGCATATGGTATGTAGGTAGTGCTGAAGGATGAACCTGATATCGATGCTAATGATCAGAACTCCATACTCGAGCATTTGGACAAAGTTGTGAGAATGCTTTCTTTCTTTTGTTTTATCTGTACACTCTGATTCTGTAAACACACACGAACATAGTTTCCTTTTTCTATTTTGCACATTTTTCTTGTTTATTTATTTATTTTTGTTATTTGCCACTGCATTCCACTTATTTTCCTTTTGAGTTTTTGTAGGTAAGTAGTTTGATAGAAAAGGCTAGCCGAAATGTTCCGAACAAAGCAGAGCTCAAGCTTCCTTTAGTTCGAGTCAAGGTGATTCTTGTTCTTGTTTTTACCTCTTTAAGTTTCCAACTAAGGCTCTTTCTTGCTGCCATTCTGGTCTGGCCCATTTCTCATTCTATTTTATTTATTTGATTTTAAATTAAATAGGTGGATTATTCTGGATTTATGACTATAAATCCGCAAAGGTTTGGACAAAAGTATGTCGGAAAGGTATGGATTATATTAATTTTGTTTTTTATTCATTTACTCTCACCTACATCCATTTAAAACTTCCAAGGCTGACAATTTCCACGATTTAAATGTAAATTATAGGTAGCAAATCCTCAGGACATTCTTATATTTTCTAAAGCAGCTAAAAGGGGTAAAAGTGATGGTATGTCTGTGCTTCATTACCCAACTTATCTAAGACATCCCTTCCTTCATACCACAATGTCTTCCGTCCAGTATTGAAACTCAGTCGAGAGCTTTATTATTTGATATTAAGTTTATGCTTGTGTTTTTCGATGTACTCATGTTAGTAATTTCATTTGTTCTAGGTAAAATTGATGAATCTGAACGTCTTCGACCTGAAGAACTGAATCAGCAGAATATTGAGGCTTTAGTTGCTGAAAGTAATCTGGTATAGTTCATCATCATTCTTTTCTTGCATAAATTTAGGAGTTTTCATTAAGTAGATCTCAAAATAGCTGAATATCTTTGATCTTCTGTAGCATAACGTAAGATATGCCTTCATATCTTATGATCTTTTTGTAAGTATCGACCTTCTGCATATGTTTTTGTCGCCTATAATAACTTGAAGTGGTTGAAATTTCAATTTTCTTGCATTATGATGGAGTGCGGACAGCAGACCTAATTTTGCTAAACTTGGCTCCTCATTTCTGTCAAGTGCAAAATGAGTGCCTTGCGCCACCTAAATTTGAAATTTTGAATTGCTTGACAACCTGAGGTGCGCAAGAGAAAATGCTGAATGGTCTAAATAGCAAATTTCATGTCCTTCTATACTAACCTTGATACACTTTTTTATAAATATTGCAGAAGATGGAAATACTCCCTGTCAATGATTTGGATGTCGCCTTACACAATTTTGTCAGTAAGGATGACAAGATGGCCTTCCACTCTTGTCTGCAATACAACCTCGAAGAAACTCGTGTAAGTTTTTATAGTTTATTATTTTTCATGGTATCAACTGAGTACTTTCCTGGTTTCTACTTATTGTTCTATTGGTTTTAACACGGTAGAAATTTCAATAATTTGAGAATTTTCTGTAACAGAGTAAAATTGCTCAGGATCCAGATGTGCAGAAGTTTGAAGAGGAAGATATTATTGTCAAAGTTGGGGAGTGTTTAGAGGCAATAAATCTTCCGTTCATCCTCCATTTCCTTCCATGAACAGAAATGCTGCATGAGAATAGGCTTCACATATATTGGAGGAAGTGTTGTTATCCTGTAGCGTGTATATATAATATATATAACCTTTATGTATTGATCCACTAATTTCAGAAAGTAAGAACATATAATATATATGGCACTCCTTGCAGATGTATCATCAGAAAAACACGGATGAATGACTTATTACCTGGCATGAGTTTATAACGTTTTATGTGATTATGAATCACCTTTACTAATAACAACAGTGGTTCACGTTGTTTTGTGTTAAGAGTCGGTCAACTTAGTTTTCTCATTGTCCACCAAAATAGCACTTTGTGGCCATGAGGACAACACGTGATTTTCCCTTCCTGACCTTGTTCTCTCCCTATTGCTTGTGGGACTTATCCGATCATATATACTATTTTGACTTCCTCCATATTGTGCATGCTGATATCAAATCAGAAAGGTGGTTTCTATTGTCTNAAAAAAAAAAAAAAATTAGTGATAATAAAAGCGCATGTTTGCAGGAACGTGTCAAAGAAAGAGCCTCGACTCCAAAAGATGCCCATCTATTCACATTTGGTGGCCAGTCCTCTGAGGTTTTGTCTTAGTATTTTAGTTTAATGTCATAAATTTGTTTTGCGAGCTAGGCTTAAGTATTTGGTTTTAGTAACTATATACAGTATACACTTGCAGAATATTAGAGGAAGAAGTACCGGAGGTGTTGGAAGTGCTGTTTCCTTTAGTGATGATGAGGATGCTACCACATTCGCTGGCGGAAGATCTACCAAAAAGGGTGGGAAACAGGCTTCACAATCTTTGAAGTCCTCTCGTCAAGTTCCGGAAGCAGGTAGGGCTTCTGGAAGAGGAAGAGGGCGAGGGAGGGGAAGGACTTCCAATGCTTTAAAGCAGACTACACTAGATTCGGCCTTGGGTTTTCGACATTCACAAAGGTTAGTTTAATGCTATGTTCTTCTGCAGTTTCTTGCTGATGTAATACTCCCTCTGTTTTTTTTTAGATGTTGTAGGATGTCAACTTTTTTGCAAATTAGTTGTCGTTGGAAATATTATATTCATTCTTACAACTTTATTATCTTTAACAAACTTTATCTCTTATCATTATCTTTAAAAACCACCCATTAATAATTCAAAAACTAAATTTAATAAGATTAAAATTTAAGATTATTAACACAACCCATTAAAATCGTAATTTAGAAGTTTTAAATTAAAACGACATCTAAAAAGAAACAGAGGAAGTACAAATTTTGCGTTAGATGGTAGTATGGTATTCAGGCATGTGTGTGTTTTTGTTAGGTGTAGAGAATAGAAAGATTATCATAAATTGCATATTAGATAATGTTGTAAAGATAAACGGAATGGAGAATTTTAATATAGAAATGACAATTATATATTTGGGACATCACAAACAGGCAAAAATGAATAATAGGCTATACATTTGGGATAGTTACTTGTTACTCCAGAAGCATCAATTTTATTAAAAAAAATAACACTCTCTGATTTCGTAGTACATGCTAACGTATAAGTTTAAAACCCAAAGCCCTGCTATTGTCTAAGGTTCACAAGGCAGCATTTATTTCTACTAACCAGGACATGGCTCCATATTCCACTTTTATTAATATTACTTCCCAGAATAATAAGCACACCTTCATCTGTGAGAAATAAGCTGTAAAAATCTCATGATGGTGAGAAAAATTTATTACTGTAGACCCGCATCAGCTGCGGCATCAGCTTCTGTTCGGAGTTTGGTCGATGAGGATGATGATGTCGACTCGGATTCGAATGATGAGACAGCTAAACTCGATGCTAATGACATTGCCGACAGCTCAGTATGGACTAACTTCCTTTTTTTTTTTATGCTATCAGTAATATTTCTTTAGTCCCTTTTTGGATCAAACTCACAGTATCTTCAAAATTCGATTTCATCGTGCAAGGATGATGACGAGACTCTGCAAGGGAAGGGCAAAAAAAGAGCTGCCTCAAGGGGAAGGGGCAGGGGCAGGGGCGCTACCACTGCTGCTAAAAGGGGAAGGAAATCAGACAACTCTTCTTCTTCTTCACTTCGTAGACTGCTCGGGAATGATGATGATGACGATGATGATGACGACGACATGGGGAGGAAAAAGTCTCAACCTCGGGTAACTGATAAATTTTTGAGCTCCTATGGCTCACTTTTTTTTTTTTTATTATTATTATTTATGTTCATTGATTATATATTCTGTCTCAGAGATTCAAAATCACCGTCAGTTTTTGTATGGCTAGTGAAAAAAATCCCAATTATCTAAAAACACAAACACCCCTCTGAAGCTTGTATTGGATTAAAAATAACTGATAAAGTGATAACTGAAGGACTGCATGTCATAAGAGCACTTTGGCTAATTTGCTCATTTATCTTTTTGTTGCATTTCTTCACTTATTGTAATCGACAAGGACTGAAGCTAAGCCTGATGATTTTCTCTGTGTAGATGACGAGAAATTATGGAGCTTTAAGAAGGTAGGTTCCTTTCGATGCACCTCTGTTCGAGTGATACCTCAAGTTGTAGCGTGAAGTGAGAATATCACAGTTGGTACTCTGCATTTCATGATTTTTGTGCCTTAGAGATGACGACTGCCAGCAAAAACAGTCTGAACCCTGTGATAGATAAATAATCATTGCATCGTTTGTAATAATAAAAACTATCCAATTTTAAATTGTTTTGCATCTTTCTTTGTCATTTGTCTTGCCCGTTTTTCCCTTATTCGGATGATAAAATTATTGCTTTATAAAGCATCTCATTTCTTGCTGCGGTTTTAACTGATTTATTCTTGGTGTTAGCCCGTATAATGGATTGGACGAGTATTCTTTGTCAGTGAACCACCGACTGATACATGCACCCGCGAGCATTGTGGGGTGGATTTAGTTTATATGACGTTTTATAATAATATACATCAGAAAAATTAAAATGAATAACAACATATTAGTTATTCGTACAATTTTTTGCCTAATTGTATCTATCTTCAACTATTTTTCTCTCGCAAGTATCACATCACATAAATTGGTTATGGTTGAATAATGTAATCTTAAGAAGTCAGAAGAAATTAAATAAATAGCATAATATATAATAGAAGATATTTAGAAATATTTTTACATAGAGAAAAATTTTTAGAAATTTTTAATGCAACATAGGAATCAATTTCAATCACCACTCTCTACTTTTATATCAAATCAATTTTAATTTTTTCCTCCTAAAGCCAATTCAAAACGCTGTTCTAGCCAGCATTGTTATTTTTAGTAAGTCCAAAATGCTGAAATTTGATAAAAAGTCATTAAACAAATAAGGAATATTTAAATATTACTTTAATAAAAACTCAAAATCTAACTCAAATATTACTCAATCATTATTTTTTAAAGTTAATTCTAATTATTCAATACATTTAATCAAATCTAAATAACTTATATCTAATCAACCCTCAGACTTCAAAGCTATTGATGAGAAATGTAAAAGAGGACTTTCTAAAATCCATAACAAGTCACTTCAAAATATAATGGAAATGTAACTTTTACTTCATTTTTTCTCATACTAAAATGCGAAACTAGATTGCAAAATGCAGAGATGTTTGGATATAAAAATTTTTGGATTTGTTTGGATTTTTTGGTTTGGTTTGCTTAATTTTGAAAAAGGTGGTATGATTAGTTGTTAGTGGGTATATTAAAATAATATTTTAAATAAAATAATTAAAGTTGATTTGATGTAAAAGTATGTGAAATGATTTGAAGTGATAGTTAGTTAAAATTATGTGAGTGGATGAATAATGAATCTATTACTATATAATACGGAGAAGAAAAAGTATTTGAATAATCCGAAAAAAATCATTTCGTTTTCCCGCTTCTTCAATTCGTATTTTTTTTTTTTGAATTTTTTCAACCCATGCAATTAGGTAACAAATCAAATCGAATCTTTTAGCATTCAATTTGGTAAGGTGTTCCGATTTTAGCATTCAAATCCGATTTCACTTTTATGCCAATCAATCCGATTTTTTTGGTTGTTTCAAAATTTGTTTAGATTTATATTTTTATTTTATTAATATATTTGAAAGAAAATCAATAAATATTTGTCATAACTTTTATTTTAAAAGTAAATTTGAATAAGCATACCTTTTACTTTATATGAAATTCAAAGTTACATATTTTAATATATTAATAAACGTTTATTATTTATTTTTTCCTTATGTGATATAATAGAATTTCGGTATTAAATTTGTAAATTCAAACATTTAAAGGAAAAGATTCCAAACAATTTTTTTGGGTAAATTTCATTTTATCTTGGTTTTCATTATCACATTTCTAACCAACTAATTAGTATTATATTTTTTATCTACATTATCTAACCGATTTTTTATGATACAATTAAATAATATCTTAACAAATTAATCATTTGTCTAACCGAATTTATCTCTCTAACAAACTTGCCAATTTTTTTAAAATTAAAATGGTATGATTATTCTTATGGAGATACTTATCAATATATTAAATATTTAGAAACTTTTTTTAAAAAATGAGTTATCCCTCCTTTTACTTTATTTGAAATTCTGACGTATATTTTTGTATATATTATTATTTATTTTTGTACATGTAAATATTTATTATTTATTATCTAAGTGATAAATATTATTGATTTGTCTCCTTAATAAATATTTATTATTTATTTTTTTCCTTACGTGATATAATGTAAATTTGGTTACTAGATTTTTAAATTCAAACATTTAAAGGAAAAGAACACGAACAAATTTTTTTGTTACATTTCATTTTATTTTAACTTCCATATAATCACAATCCTAACAAACTAATTAGTATAATATTTTTTTACTCATTTTTATATAATCGGATTTTTAAAAATATAATTAATATAACATTTTAACTATTTAATCATTTGTATAACTTGATTTAACTCATTATCAAACTTGTCAAATTTTTTTTGAAATTAAAAAAAATTTGGAAGATTTTTATTTGTAAAATAATAAAAAATAGCTTTACTTTAAAGTCTGGATTATTTCCATTATTTTTTGTACGTTAACAATTATATATTTTGGATTATTGATTTATAAAAATAATCAAAACCGTAAGGTTTAATAATATTCCTTAAATAAAAAATATTGTAAAAAAAAAAGTATTTAATAATATATATTTTTTATTGATTGTATTTATTTTATTTTCATAATAGACGAGATGTGAAAATATAAATAATTATATTTAAAATAAAATCTAAAAAATGTTTAAAATATGAGCTCTTCCGTGCATCGCACGGGATATACACTAGTTAAGATTGATGTGATGGGTAAGAATGATTGGTTAATATTATTTAATTATATTAATAATAATAATAATAGTTGAATTGAGTTAAATTACGTTAAAAATGTTTAGATTTTTAGATAAGTTTTGTACCTAAGCATCTTCGAAACGTCTTCAAACTAAAGCATACTGCTCAAGAATATAAATCGATTCTCGACCACTGGAGTTTCCACTAAATTCAAGAATATAATTAGCGAAACGTCTTCTAGATAACAGTTTGTGTGCTCGAGAATATAAATCGATTCTCGGACCACTAAATTCAAGAATATAAATAAAAGCAAAATAAACTCCAAAATCCAACGTAAAAAACTAATAATAATAATAACAGCAAAATTCATCTGCAAATAAACAAGACCTCGCATCTCACTCCAATGGCGGATGCCGAGTCCCAGACGAACCCAAGAGTCGTGTGCTGCGTGGGCGACATCCATGGCTACCTCACCAAGCTGCAAAACCTGTGGTCCAACCTAGAGAAAGCCGTCGGCCCGTCCGATTTCCAATCGGCCCTAATAATCTTCCTGGGCGATTACTGCGATCGGGGGCCCGACACCAGCAAAGTGATCGATTTCCTCATCTCCTTGCGCTCGCGATACCCTAATCAGTCCCACGTGTTCCTCTGCGGCAACCACGACCTCGCTTTCGCGGCGTTCTTAGGGCTTCTGCCGGACCCGCCAGGCGGGTCGGGTTTTCCGGCGACTTGGAAGGAGTACGAGATGAATGAGGAGAGAGAAGGATGGTATAGGGGCGCAGGGTACGAGAATATGCACCTGCAGGGTAGGAGATGGGCCGGGAAGATGACCGGATTCAATCACGCCAAGAATACGGAGTATAAGGGCTCGATTTACGATGCGGGCCCGACCTTCGAGTCATATGGGGTCCCACATGGCTCTGCTGGTATGGAATTCTTGTGGATTGCCTGTTGGTAATTTGTGCTAGGAATTTGTTTGATCTTGATTGATTTATATGTGGGTTTTCTGAGTTGAGTTTGTTCTTGGCTATCTTCAAAATTGCTTCTTTAGGATGCACAATTTTTGTTTTTATTTTTATTTTTGTCAATTGGATTTTATATAGAGCCTGAGTTGTTGAAATAAATTGAGTTTGGTTGTATTGAATGAGCTTTTATGTGTAGGCTTGTGACATAATATTATCCTTCTGTTTTTTATTTTATTATAATAGCTACTGATTGGCTGCCAAACATAAATAGAAGTATGTCTTTTCATAGCATAAGTATTCATTTTTTTTTGATAAAGGTATGACATGTAGAACCGCCTAATCACACAAGAATTCGCGTATTCCAAGTTGTAGGGTTGAGTTTTGCATTAACTGTGACATGCTTGCTTGGTGTGATGAATACTGAAAAGGAGAGGAACAAAAATCCTCTCATTTAAGCTTCTGGAGCCCCTTAAGAATGACATAAGTAAACCTGTAATAATTCACATGGATTATTATATATTTACTTATTTTCGTGAATCGTTTTGAATGTGAAAAATGGTGTTTGATGGAATATATTGTGATGAGATACATTAATGCATGGCGCAGATTTAATGAAGGCAGTCCCTGATGAGCACAAGAAGTTTCTTGCTGATTTGGTTTGGGTACATGAAGAGGTGTGTTTGTTATTGTTTATTTTTGTTGTACTTACTGGTTTTTATTTTTCGAAACTCACTAATGATGAAGTTTCTAAAATTTACTAGGATGGTGTATCTATAGAAACCAAAGACGGGTTGCAAAAATGTAGACTGATTGCAGTGCATGCCGGTTTGGAGAAAGGTAAAGGGGTTGACGAGCAGCTAAATTATCTGAAAGCAAAAGACACGAGCATCCCTAAGCTAGAACCTCTTAGTGGCAGAAAAAACGTCTGGAATATACCACAGGTAATTTTGCTTATTCCCACAAATTACATCTTCAAATTACCTCCTTTTTTTTTTTTAATATTTTAATTGCGTGTTAATAGGAATTAGAGAATACTCCAACTATCGTGATAAGTGGTCATCATGGGAAGTTGCACATTGAAGAATACAGATTGATAATAGATCTTGGTGGCGGCTTACCGAATAATCCGGTGGCTGCAGTTGTGCTCCCGTCAAAGAAAATGGTGCTAGACACCGATCGATTGTAAAGGATAAATATCAGATGTTCGAAGCCCGATTATTTATTTTTGGAGATGTTGAGGCATTGAACATATTTTCCTGCTAGATAATGATGTAATGGCAAATTAGTAATGGGTTCTTATTTTTATGTTTAGAAGATTGCGGTTTAGTCCATTGCCTTGAACAGAATACTGGGTGAAATAACTGCTGGCTGAAACTTGCTTATTGTATTGAAAGGAAATTTTGAGCCATGAAAACAATTTTCCAGCTCCATAATGATTGTAATGGAAGCGGTTCCAATTGTTATTTGAATTTTTTTTTATTCCTTCTCTCATGCTCTTGGTCCAAATAGGAAGGAAATGATGCAGCGCTTTCTTTGCTACTTATACACCCCTAACCCCCATCTAAGGAATGTTACAGACTTACAGCGCTTTATTTGTCTACTCTTAAGAGTTATAGTTAGACTTGTCAAAACGGGTCTGAGCCCGCTTGCCGCCCCGCCCCGCCCCGCCAAAGAGCGGGTCGGCCCGCGCGGGCCGCGGGTTTTGGCGGGTCAAGCCCGACGGGCCGCGGGTCAGCCCGCCAATTTAAAAAAAAATATAAATATATATATAATATATTTTATTTTTTGAGTTAATAAGGTATTAGGTAGGTAAATTAAGTCCATGAATTCCTCTTCTCAACAAAATTTTCAATCCCCAATAACGCCAATTAACTCCATCAATTCCCCTTCTCAACAAATTTTTCAATCCCCAATAACGCCATAAATCTCGACACCATGAATTCCAACTTTTCAACTATGTCGAAGTTTTTTTTTTCTTTTTTGATTCGTCCGCCATTAATGGCGTCCAAGCCCGTTGCTTGTCGCCATCCTCCACTCTCCGTTGCCACCGTACTCGGTCGGATCTGGCAGTTGAGACGATTTTGATAACCAAAACATAGACATAAACTTCATTTTTTTTTTTCTGGAATCGGGAAATGAGTGAAAAAAAAAACAAAAGAAAAAAGAGGCTGCAAGAGTGCGGGGTGGGAAATGAAGGGAAAAAAAAAGAGAGAAGAGGATGAGAGAGAAAGTAAAAGAAGAGAAAAGG
>BKCP01003335.1:3202240-3284196 GCA_008636005.1 Striga asiatica
TTTTTAGAACATGGCTGGTTGTTCCAAAGCGTAATTTTAGGGAAAAAAAAAAGGAAGTTTTTTCAATACAAGGCCTGAAAGATAGGTAAACTATCAAATCGGGGCCTAAAATATTTTTTTTCTCAATTCGGGACCTAAATGTTATAAAACTATCAAATTAAGTCCTAGAATTAGCAAAACCCATAACACCATTAAATTGAGAGTTAATTTGAAGTTTTAAAACACCAAATCTGTTACAAAGTAAAAAAAAAATGAAGAAAATTAAGGAAAATACGAGATTGTTGGAGAAAATTAAGGAACGTATGAAGCTGTTGCTTGGTTTTCTTGCTATAGCCTATTTCATTTATTTTTTTTTTGGAAATATTATGCGAATGCTACTTATTATTTTATGTGAGTAAGCACCAATCTTTTCTTTTTCTTTTTCTTTTTTAAACTCTCAATTTAATGGTGTTATGGGTTTTGTTAATTCTAGGACTTAATTTGATTATTTTATAATATTTAAGTCCTGAATTGAGAAAAAAAAATCTTTCAGGCCCCGATTTGATAATTTACCTATCTTCCGGGTCTTCTATTGAAAAAACTCCTTTTTTTAAATTATTCGGAAAGGGGGTATGTGTCGTGTGTGTACCTTTCTGGCGACCTTTTTGACGACGGACTCGGTGAAGTGTGGGAGCTGGAGGAATGGGCCGTAGCCTTCAGTTAATGCGGCAGTGGGTTTTCTTGCACTGAGGGGGACTGCCTGCATCAGGAATTAGAAGAGCGTGAAGTCTACGTTAAAGGGAAATCGGATAAATGTGCGTTGCAGAGTAAATAGGAATCATTTAGATTGAGTATTGTGTGACGTTTGATTTCTTCCGAATGCATTGGTGAAGCTGTACAAATTTTCTTCATAATGGAATAATGGATCATCATATTCCAGTTTCTTTAACAGAAAAGAATTAAGTCGGCCTACCAAAGTCCAAAGCGGATTCTGATACTGATTTAACTAACAAAACAGAAAAAACAAAAAAAAAAAAAAAATAATAATAAAATAATAATAATGATGCTATGACATGATCAGCCTTGCATCGAGGCAACAATCCCTATCGGTTTCATTTTTCCTATTATTTGTTACTTACTTTAGTTTCCCCCAAAATTAGAAGTACTTTGAATGCACTCACGAAATGTGCCTATGTCTGGTTGATAATAGGATATCACAGAACTTGGATATGTCGTCATGTTGACACTTCAGCAATTGACATCAAAATGTACTGATAACAACAGTCAAATTTTGATGATGAGAAGGGAGAGACAAACAAAGAAAGGCACCAGCGGGAACATTATTCACCACATCAATAACCAGTTCAACCATGGAAATATTTTTTGCATTTCTAAGTCAGTGTTAACTCATTTCCATCAGTCCAGAAAACCCTTTGGGTGATTGCTAATTATTGGAGTCAATTTTAAAAGGCTGGTCGAATCAACGCTTGATTATAGAATTCTTGAAAGTAAATATGTGAGGAACATTAATTAGTTATTAGCCAAAGTGATACATTGAGGACCTTCACATCTATCTACTCACACAAAAATGAAACTCAAAATATACCTGGATTATACTCTGGGATAGCTCAACTACTCCAATTGCAGGTCTTAACCATCCATGCCCCTGTTGGGTGCGAGGTATGATCGCCATCTACAGTGAATGAAAATTTATATAGTAAAAATAGAAAGCTGGTGGTATAAACATATATTTAAGCAAACAACTTAAAACATTGCTAATAAGCTAGTAACACATGCTCAAGGACTCTTTGAATAAGAAGCCAAGGATAGTGAGGTGCATGATCCTTCAGTAATCTGTCTAAAAATGAAGCCAACCGAATAGTGTTCTATAAGAAAAAACACGTGCATCGATAATTATTGATATTATTGCTGGAAACATTTTTACCTTTATTATGAGCATATAGAAAGGTATGAAGGGGATATTATACGTTCATTGAAGTAGGGAAAATGTTGCCAACTACTAATACCTTCATTAGTTCTTCTAGAAGACGAGGTGCAAGAGCAAGCATTTTCTTAAAATCACGCTCCAGTGATGGCGATAAAGCTGCCGTCTCACGGGTAAGATGTGCTTGCATCAACAATTCTGTCTGCAAGCAGAATAAATAAATAAAGGAAGGAAGAAAGAAAGAAAAAATGAATGCTGAAGAACTAAAAACTTGTGAACAGTCGTCACCTTCACTAAAGCAGGATGCTGCTTCAAAAACTTAGCTTGTTCTTGTCGGATGTTTCTAGGATCCAGGTTTAGCTCACTCCTAACCAACACAAATAATTTCTGAAGAGATTCTTCATCAGTTCGACGAACAGGAATTTCCATGTATTCAGCAGCCCGGATGAATACTTCCATGACCTTGCTGTACATTGCAAAAGAAACACTGAGAGGCATATTGGAACCAATTCCTATAAGAATCAGCCTTATGGAAATTAATACTTCCGCCAGTACATTTAACAAATAAATATTATTACTAATCACTTTTTCCTTTAATATTTAGCATTAAATACAACTCTAGTGAAACAAGTGTGTTTATCGACAAAATAAAGCAACGAACTGTGCAAGGCTAGTTCTAATGTTCCGTTGGTCCATATAACATAATATGCAAGAGCACGAAAAGTGGCCAGAAGAATCAACATTTGTAATCATAACCAGATATAAACAATTTATCCAGTTTAACAAATATAAATACAGGAAGGACTTTTTACCTTGGAGCTAATGAAGGCTTCATAAAATGGTAGTAAGCATACATTGTGTGATGCATGACATAGTTCCCTGTATACTTTGCTGACCTTGACAAATATATAACGGCTATTGTCAAGGGTAAAAGAATACAAACTCCTACAATACCAAGTAGCAAAATCACTTCAGAAGTCCCATCAATATTGAGAAGAAATTGCGGGAGAGCAATCCCCATTTGAAGGCCCTACAAGAAAAAATTACATTTAAGTCCACTTTCTCTATGTTAGCTTGTAAAAAAAATGGTGAGGCCAAATGGAGATTGTTCCTCAAGACTTCAGATCCTGAGAGGAAAGCACACTACCTGCCTGCCATCAGGATGGCCATATTTCTCAAAGTTCTCACGTGATACAGGATCTGTTAGAGCCTGATAAGCCTTGGAGATATAATCTACAAAATACTTATGAGCCTCTGCATGGAAAGGTTTACAGATCATTAGTTATGGGCAACAAAACCCATAATTTGTATCTCAGTTTTTAAGTAAGAAGAAATCCAAATTGCAGTCACTGAACACCTTCAACCTGGGTCTGGATTTTTATCAGGATGGTATAAAATGGAAAGTCTCCTATATGCCTTCTTTATGTCTGAATCTGAAACTCCAGGTTCTAATCCAAGTATGCTGAATGGCTCAAAAATTTGGACCTGCAAAACGATGATGCAAACTTAAATTCGAAGAGGTAGGAAAGACGATAACATATATGTATGTACATCAGAAATTCCTCTTACATCTATCTTGAGACATGTATGAGCAATTCCACTTATGACACAATAACATCTTATCTAAGCATGGGTAAAATGGGACAAAAACTCTAAACAAAACAAAACTGAATCAACGTTTGTAGAAGTAAAACCCAAAAAAAGATAGGAACAGATCATAATGAGAAAAAAATCCCCAGCTGAAGGAACAGATCATAAACCATAAAGTACCTCAGTGTTGATATGCTTGATGTAGAAAGCCAAGAGCGCCACAATAACCCATAGCAACACCACTGTCAGGTTACTGTAAGTAGAAAAGTTTGAAATCTGGCATTTTCACAGAAATGGTAAAAGTCAGAATTTGAATGCAAAGTTGGACATATAAAGAAAAGAAAGATGTCGGACCAGCTGCCATGATAGTCATCTCTGACAAGTATCAAAGAATGAGAAGTCAAATTAGAGACTTACACGTTTGAATATGGACTTCCGATACTTCCCCGAGCGGAAACAGGTCGAACAACGACAATTAACTGTCTTGGTCTTTTTCCTGAATGTGAGGTATAAATTCACAAAAGTATATGGCACCAGAGGCAGCGCTATTATTGTCAATACAAAGATGGGAAACAGTGCGCTGTTCTCTTCTGATGCAGCCATAACCAACTCCTAGCGTCTCAACACTTGCAATTCTTCAGAGCAACAGCAAATTCAGATCAATTGCTTTATACAAACAACAACAATCAACCAAAAAATCAAACGAGCAGTGCATTCAGAGGATTTGAAAACATGAGATTTTTCAAATCAATTATGTTATCATTCAAATTTCCGCATCTCTGTTCCTAGTTCTCCTCATCTCATTCATGTTTATAGCAGCTGAATCGATCAACAAGCACAAGACTTTGCAATAATACAAATTAAATCACAATCCGGGCCATATTCTTCACCAGAAACAAAAGCAATTCAGCGGAAATAAGATCAAATAAATCTAAAATATCCACATACATCTATCGTGCACGCAAAGACAATGCACAGATCAAATTTACAATGAATAGTAAATGAATCTCAGTCGTACCTGACGGCGAAATCTCGCCGGAATTTAAACGTAGCGAATACTACCGAGCTGAAATGGAGATCGCGCTCTATGAATCAGCCCTAGATACTTTGAGGTCTATGACGGTGAAGAGATTGAGAAATGATATTTTGTTCTGCAAAATGCTTTGAACTTCCAAGTCAAGGAGGAGAATTGGACTGGAGTCTGGAAGCAATCAGGTGTTCCGTCATAAAACTGAGGTCTGCCCATGGGCCAGCTATTTTGATATGGGCTTGTAAATGAAAACAGACCTGGATGGTGCCTGATCGAAATGGGCTTTCCCGGAAATGATCTAGAATTGAATAGATATTAGTCACAAGTGCTGAGATATTCATTAATATTTACAAATTAAAAATGTTCATTAAATAATATTATTAATTAAGATTAAAAAATCAATATGTAATATAATTTACTCACATGTGAGTGGACCTTCGTGTTACTTTCAAAGGGAGGAGTTTTACTTACAGTGCTTTTGACAAACATGGAGTATAGGTCACGAGAAGGCTTACCACGAGCACTGGTAACCTAGTTAGTATTATTATAAGGATTAAGGATGAATTAAAAAGGGAGTTAAGATTTGTGGTAAATAAAATTTAGAAGGGACTAAGATACGATTTAAATGAGATATAATATTTTTTTTAGGATTAGGAAAGGAGATTCGGTCAGGCCAAACACCTCTCTCTCTCTCATTCAATCTCGCACATGTTTTTCCTTATCTCTCGCCCAATTCTCTCCCTTCTTCTCCTCTTTTTGAAACCGATCAAATTCAAAATCCTCCTTCTCTCCATCAATACTCGAGGAGCAACCAAAAAGAAGGACATATTCATTCCCTCTCTCAAATGACCACATCCTCTCCATTCATCTCTCAAGTTTTATTTTATTCTTTAGGGTTCAAGGCAAAGTGAAACATTTTCATATAGAAAATGTTTCTCTGGTGTGTTGCATGTGCTGTGTAATGTTGCAAAAAGAGGGGTGGAGGTGGATGTTAGGTGCAGAAGCTGTGGAGAAGAAGATGAAACTGTGGAACATATCCTCTTCAACTGCAAGAGAGCAAGGTTGGGTCTGGAAATCAACACTTGTTCACTATGAGAAGCAACCTGTAGGGTCTGGGGAATTTAAAGATTGGTGGTGGTGGATCTGCTCGTTGAATCATTTGGACATTTCTAAGAGAAAAATCCAGTTGTCCGCATATATTCTTTGGTGGTTATGGAAAACAAGAAACCTGTGGATATTTGAAGGAGTTTGGAGGCCTGAGGTCCTAATTGTCAAAGCAACTATGAAGGATTGACAAGACTTCAGGGAGTGCAAAGGAACTGGGAGTTAGTGATGATAATAGTTACATAGCAAGGTCTTATGTCTGTGGTTTTCTAATTCTTATAGTGTGTTTTGGTTTCATTGGATTTTGTTGGTGTTTTAGTATCTGATGGCGTCATTTGTTTAGCTGCAGTGCTCTTATATTGGTGTTTATCTAGACCACATACAGTATATGGTGCTCTCTTTCCACTTCGGTTGTATTAGGGTACTTACCTTGTTTTATGTTGAATGAGATCTTCTAATTTGGAAAAAAAATGAATATCTTAAGATTCGTAGAAGTCTAAAAGAATTCAAATTAAATACACTATAATTCTTAAATAACTCTTATCAATCAATAATTTATTATTTTTATATCACATCAATTTTAATTTTGATATTCATTTATATTGAATTTTTACAATAATATATTTTTTGTTTTTTCCGTCTCATTGTTTTTATAGGATTTTTTTTCCGTCAAAAGTACATGTACTTTTAACGACACAGAGCCTTTCCCGGCCCAGGGATAATTCGAGAGCTATATCGCAGGCCCATGTGATTGTGATCGAGTGGCCCACCAGCCGAAATCGGAGATATTATTTCACCGTTGCCTCAAAATTGACGACGCAGGTGGATCCTCATTTGTCTTTGTAAGACCTGGCTTTTATTAGATTATCGTTTTCTGGAAAAAAAAAAAGAAAAAACAAAAAAACCTAAATTGACGATGCAGAGCGACTGAGTCGGTTAATGTGGGACCCACAGCACCCAATCACCCCCATGCACCTCGCCATAGCTCCCTTCTCCACATGTAGGTATTGCTGCTTCACTCTTCACAACCCACCAATATCATAATCCTATTTCACGGATATCTTGGCACCTTGGACTCGCTGCCGATTTTTTTTTTTTTTGAATTTGTATGATCGAAGATAAAAAGGGGTGAAAAAAGGCTGTTTTCTGGGTCTTGACGGAAATATAATGGTTTATACGCTGCCTGGTGCGCGTCTGCCGGCTGTGCCGTCGGTGTTCAAGCTGGGGAGTGAGAGGTGGAGCTCGAATGCTGATAGGAGGAGTGACAATCTCTGTTTTTTCCTGAAAAATAAGCCCAATTCGCGTGAGTGAGATTCCCATTTCATTTCGCTTGATATGTGTATGTCTGCCTTTTCCGTTTTCTGGTGTCCTTTTTGTTTGGTTGTGCCAGCTTTTATCTCATACGTGCTGTTGGATTGATTCGTATTCGTTTTTCTTCAGTGGTATGTTCACTGAATTTATTCTTTCAAGAGTTCCTAAGTGGTGCTTTATCTGTTTTACGAACTTTTTAGGGAGTTGATTTTGTAGCTGAAGTGTATTTTCGCCAGCGGTAAAGCCTCGATATGATTTGGAATCGCGTGCAATAGCTGAATACCAGTGTAGTGGTCTTGAGTTTTTTTTATAAAAAAAATTATTAATGGATGTAGAGCTATTGATCATCTTCGTCATTTTCTTTTTCGTTTTTGGATCTTTAGTAATGTCAAAGTGGTGGTCCGCTTAAAACCTAATTTATCTTGATTATTATAACTTGTTTAAATGAAAATGAGATTTCTTCCTCGGAACGACGGTAATTTCTGTTGACATCAAACGTTTGTCCAATTCAATTGATTTGACCTTTTTAAGTTTAACGGAGAATACAGAAGGATAAGACTGAATGTGGTTATCGCATATTATTGCTGATTGCTTTGATTTTCTGTGTGGTTGAAGTTAGAGAAAAGGTTGCTCCTGCCATTTTAACTCCGCTCCAATTACCATAAGATATCATAAACTTACTACTGCATTGGAAGTTTAGCAAATTCGCTTCTTTGCAGGAAAGATTTTTTGTGGAAAGCCTTACGAACCTGATTATCAATCTCCTATGGCAACTGCATCTGAGAAAGTCCTTGTTCCAGGCATTGAAAGTGAGGGCACCTCATCTCCATCAGAGAAACTGGTTGTACCTGATGAAGTGTCAGATAATTCCAAGGCATGTCAGCATTGAAACCTTGTCCTAAAAGATTTACTTTTACTGTTTTCTCTTATATATAGGTCATGCTAAATAAATCAAAGCTCTTACGTTAAGACATTGAAAGAAATCATCGATGCCATGTTTTTGAAAAATGGATTACTAATTTTCAAAAGCTCTAGTTGAATTCTGGGACTTTGGTTTTGTGTGGTTATGCATAAACCTAATATAAAGGAAAATAGTGAAACTTATATAGAAATTAGCTGAAATTTGACATTTAATAAGCATATAATTTGTTTGTTGTGGAAGTTGCTTGCGTAGTCTCTATAAAAGTCATAAGGATGTTTGCTTAACTAGCACTAGCAGTACTGATAGTTAAAGGCCGCTAAATTTTGCGGTCCTATTGATTCTTTAATGTTTCTATCAGACAATGGTAAGTAAGTTTAGTCCATATTCTTGTTGATCACATAGTGCTATGATCATGTTTCTTGTTGACGATGAAGGCGCTTGTTTTCCATGTTTCTCCATTTTGACATTTTTCTCATTTCTGAAAGCCATTAGTGAACTGGGATTATGCTGTCCATCGCGTCATTAACTGTGTAGTAGCTTATAAGAAGTGACATCCAGTTATTTTATTAACTAACTTCGTGTTGTAGAGAAAAAGAGATGCATTTTAAATCTCAATATCATATAAGCTCAAAGTAGAACTAGCCCTTGAAAGTTATTATACATTTAAGTGCAATTGACCGGGATATCATATATGCTTTATTTGTTTATCAGTTTATCTTACATGTTAATCGTTCATGTTAACACTGCAATTTCATCTTCATTATATTTTCCAGAAGCATTTTCGAAACATTATACTTCCTCTTCCAATTGATATTACTTGCCTTGTATTATTTTTTGTGCTAGATATCAGGTGATATAGACAGCATGGAAACTGATCTAAGGATGGAAATTGAGGATCAAGAAAATTTGGTTGACCAGCGAACTCCTGTTGATGCCATTAGAAGCGAAAACTCTACCTTTGTGCAGCTACAAGATGGACTTAGCAAATCAAAAGATGAAGGAACGTCATACTCGACATATGAAACAATAAGTGATGAATCTTCAAGGGTCAGAAAAAGGGTCATCCCTCCACCTGGAATTGGTCAAAGGATATACGAAATAGATCCACTTCTGATCAATTACAGTGAACATCTCGATTATCGGTAAAATTGTTTGATCATTTTGCCTGAGTGATATGTGGAAAATTTTAAAAATTTTCAATGGAGGAATTGTATAATCCAGGTTCATGAAAAATTGTATTTGTGTGAGAATATTTTCATTTGGAATTTAAACTCTTCCTTTATTTTTCGTCTCTTTTTAAAATATGTTGCATGTTAGGATCCTTCTCACTTTTGAGTTTTCCATGGGAGGTTTCTAAAATCCATAACCATTTTTTGGAGAATTGATGAAGCTACTTATGTAAATTTATATATTTTCTGTCTCACTATACATGCTGATTTTACAGGTATAGCCAGTATAAAAAGCTACGTGAAGCAATTGACAAGTATGAAGGTGGACTAGAAAAATTTTCTAGGGGTTATGAGAAACTTGGTTTTAATCGCAGGTGTGTGATCATTCTGCTGAAAATTGTTTTTTTGTCTTATAAACACCTTAGACAGTTTTCTTTGACAATCACAGTTTCACAGTTGTAGCACCTACTGAACCAAATCTCTTATGTGCGTAATGGATTACTGTTTTTGTGTATTTTATTCTATAACTATTTTCATTGTTGACAATGTATAGCCATAGGGGCGGAGTATGTTTCTTTTGGCAGTATTACTGCTAAAGGAAAACAAGCTGTTCTTCCTTCTTCTATCAAACAACTATTTGGAAGTTCAACTATCTATGTAGTTTGGTTTATGCAGGATACTACACCAATCATCCCTCTAACATGACAACCAACCATTTACATCATAATGAAACACCACTTAAAAAACCATTGCAGACATTTCTTTGAGTATTTGTGGGACAGAAAGAAAGTAATGTGGGCTCGTCAGAATTTTTAAGGCAAATGGACTACAGCCATATTACGTGAGGAAAAATATCAGATCTAACAGCCAGAATTTTATCTTAGCTGAGGCCTCAGTACAATTAGGTTATAGTCGTTTATCATATAGTATAGCCGTTTCATTGACTCTAGATGGTTTAGTCATCCCAAGTGTGAATCTATAAATTGGGTTCTAAGTATGTGAATTCTAATTTCCTCTAATTTTGTATTTTGCCAGTGAGACAGGTATCACTTACAGGGAGTGGGCACCTGGAGCTAAGGTTAGTGGCTGTTTATCATTTTGCTATAGCAAGAAATAAACTTCTTTTGCAGTTTCATTCATTCAATATTTCTCCCTTGGCATTTTTTCAAACCGCAATGTCTTCAGATTTGTATTTGCTCCAAAACATGCTGACAAGAAGTCACATTTCATTGTTTTAAATTTTAGTAGTTCTCCTGGGGTGTGTGATTGCCAGGAAACAAGTTGGCAACACAGACTAATGCTTTTGTGTCTAAATGCTGCTTGGTTATCAACTACCACAATTGTAGTCTGAAGTAAACTCATTCTCAATATATTGTAAGGGTAGAAAGTACAAATATAATACAACCCTAGGAGAAAATCGAAGAAGGAAATAACAATCACATTCCCTAATATACTGGATCACAATAAGCCCTTTAGTTGTGCTCTAATCTATACCCCATACACACAAACACACAACAACAACAACAACAACGATAATAATAATAATAACCACCACCACCACCACCATAGTTTCCTCGTTATCAAACTTATTTTATGATTATTACTGTTGTCAGTACGATTGTTAATGTTTCTACTATATATCTGACAGTGGGCAACGCTAATTGGAGATTTCAACAATTGGAATCCTAATGCTGATGTTATGACTCGTGTAAGTTGAACTTTCTTCCTTGATAATGGCTTAGTCATTGAGAAAATCTGTTATTAAGTTCATTGACCAAAATTAGTAAATTTATGTTTTTGTATAAGTTGTTAAATGATTTTTTGGCGTAAGAGGAAACCATTTTTCAATTATTATCCCATCTAAAAAGAAAAAAAAAGGATGAAGAAGAAGAAGCTATATATTTATTGTACTTCAGCTTTTAATGTTTTCCATGTTACAATCATTGTCCCTGTCCTGATTTCTTACCATGGCTAGAATTATCATATTTAGATTCTCGGTAGACTTAGATTTGTGATATATATTTATCGTTTATATGTTGGTTGTTTCTGTCATATGATTTGGCTCACTTAGATTTTTAACAGGATGAATTTGGTGTCTGGGAGATCTTTTTACCAAACAATGCTGATGGGTCTCCTGCTATCCCCCATGGTTCCCGCGTAAAGGTATGAAGTTATTATTATTCTTTGAATAAAATTTATTAACAGTCAAATTTTAAGTAATATAATTTTCTTACTTGGATGTTTGTCACTAGTGAGTCCTAATCTTGCTTGCTCCTACTACATTATCATAATTTATAACAATAGCCACCAAGTTTTGCCATCAACTACAATTACTGCACTTTGCGAATCTAGTAGTAGGCAGGTTGTTGATGATACTACCTATATCATTTTTACATGGTAGATTCGTATGGATACTCCATCTGGCATAAAAGACTCTATTCCAGCTTGGGTCAAGTTTTCAGTTCAGGCGCCTAGCGAAATTCCTTATGATGGAATATACTATGATCCTCCAGAAGAGGTACTTTCAAGTTTTCTCTCTGTTATCATATTTTAATATTATGTAATGTTGAATATTGGATTATTGGGGAGATTTAGGGATGAGTGGGATGCCCGACACAGTAATCATTATGTAATTTCAGTTGTACGTATAGCAGGATGCTATCATTAACTTTCTTGTGGAAGCTTCTTGATTCTTGATTTTCTGTAATCTTGCTTTGTAAATAGTAATCCTGAGGTTCTTTGCCTGGAATTTTTTTTTCCTGTGTGGAAAGGTTATGATACTTATTTCCTCTGTGTGTGTGAGAGAGAGATGAATGTTGATTTACCTGGTAATTCTTACCTTGCTTTTTTCTCAGCTTAGGACGCTCTTTATAATATGTTTGCAGGAAAAGTACATTTTCAAACATCCTCGTCCAAAGAAGCCAAAATCACTACGGATATATGAGTCTCATGTTGGAATGAGTAGTACGGTGTGCATCTCTTCTTTCGCATGTAATGAATTGAAGTTTTATGTTCAAATACCTGTGCATTCTCTTATTCAGGGATTGTTAAGTGATGCATGCATAACTTTTACATCTGTAGAATGTAATGCATTGTTGGAAGGCTGGCTGCATTTACCTTGCAACTGATATTTGAAGGATCTGCAATTGTGTATTATATGAAAGATACTTGTTAATACGTACTAGAATGATTAGTATCATGTAAGGGAAAATGACTTTCAATAAAATAATAAATTGTAACTCTTTTATCTGTATCACAGCTCTACATACGCTCCTTACCTTTATTACAAGTCCATTTGACTTGGTAAGGAGTTCATGAGAGTTAAAGAAAGGGCCTTTGGTTGAGAATTTGCAAACTCTATTTTAACCTTTTTTTTTTTTTTAAAGAAACGATTCTATGTTATTAGATGGAAAAAAAATACCTTTTCCACCGTAGCCAAGAATAGCTTATTTAGAGTTTGCAATCACCCCCTTTCATCTTGTAACAGGATATTTTAGATTCATTTTAACTTGGCAAGAGTTAGAGAGTTTGAAGTACTTTGTAGTTTCTTATATACTTATCCTCAAATATAGTTCTGAGGTAGAGATGCCATGCAATACTCTTACTAGAAAGGGCACTTCAGTTCTCAGAGTGAGATTAGTTCAAGAATAAGGGAGAGGGGGTGTCAATTTTGGTGGAAGCCCAGAATGCAGATAAATTTAAGGTACTATAGCAAAATGATCAGAAAGAGATTGAACAAATTTAGTAATCCTTTCTACAGCTTTGTATGCATGAAGGAGCATAACTGAGGTGTTGGTAAATAAATTGTTAATCAACTTTAGCTTTTGTAATTGACATTGTATGGGCCATCAAAGTTATGATCATCTGTTTATCACATTATGTTCACTAGGCCATTCTTAATTCCTCTAAATGTATTGTTTTTCAATCTCATTTGAGACAAGGAAGATTAGTGCCAACACTACTGTTACATTCTGCAAGAGTGACATTATTTACTCCTACCTGAAGATCAGATTTATGAATCGTCACTGCTATTTTATGCTGCTTCCCGGTTTGTTCTTACTTCTTATGTATATCCTTCAAGTGAAAGTCATAATCTTGATCTTGGATGCAGGAGCCGGTTATCAATACTTATGCCAACTTCCGAGATGAAGTTCTGCCTCGTATCAAGAGACTTGGGTATAATGCTGTTCAGATAATGGCAATTCAGGAGCATTCATATTACGCCAGTTTTGGGTAACTCACTAGCGATGTTATTTTGTTTTAGCTCATTATCTTCAAGCACTGTAAACTTCTTTTTCTTCTTTTTACATTAGCTTTTCTTTTTCTCTTTCTTTTTTTTGGGTTCTGACAGTTTTGTACTTTGTTCACTTGCTTCAGTTACCATGTGACAAATTTCTTTGCACCAAGCAGTCGCTTTGGAACTCCAGATGATCTTAAGTCTTTAATAGATAAAGCTCATGAGCTGGGCTTGATTGTTCTCATGGATATTGTACACAGGTATAAAAAGCTTACATGATTAAATATCAACCCTACATCCAAAGATTGTTGAGTGCCTTCGTATAGTTGATGAATAGCTTCTTCCTTGAAAATCTTAGTCCATGCAACATTTTTTAAGAGGTCTATGAAACAATTTTGAGGGCCGTTGTTCATGTTTGCAGTCACGCATCAAATAATACTTTGGATGGGCTGAACATGTTTGATGGTACCGACAGCGGTTATTTTCACTCTGGACCACGGGGTTATCATTGGATATGGGACTCTCGTCTTTTTAACTACGGACAATGGGAAGTATGTAGTCTCCAATTAGAATGTTGAACTTTTTTCTTTAATTGTATCATCATGATTGGCATCTAAAGTACCTTTATTTGTAGGTTCTAAGATTTCTTCTATCTAATGCGAGATGGTGGTTGGATGAGTATAAGTTTGACGGTTTCAGATTTGATGGGGTGACATCAATGATGTATACACACCATGGTTTACAGGTACTATCTTCAGTTTTCGACTAATCGACTGAGTAATTTTGTTTGATGAAGTGATTGGCATTGTATGTAAAAGTCTTAAAATATTTATAATAATAGTGCTGTCTTCATCCGCCATACTTTCTCAGACAATTTAGCTTCATCATCTGATGGGTAGAATGCAGTCGTAAAAGGTGCTTCTTTTTTTAAAGAATATCTTGTTATCTTGTATATCATCAGAGAATTGGATCCTTTTCAGAACCCTTCTAAGATAATTAGGTATTTTGGTCCCCAAATGCATGTGCGTGTCACATGTTTTCCAGGTCAGTCACTCCCAGTTTTGTCATCCCTCTCTGTTTATTTAGGTGCTTAATTAACAAGTAGTTCTTGGCCGCAATGAGAATTCAGTTCTGCATTAAGAAAGCATGAAATTTCAATTTAAAATTTGGACAAAGGTAAAAGATAACAATAAAAAAATGATGTATACCTGGGTTCAGTTTGTTATAGTTGCTATTTAGGAATTCTAACCAAGTTCTATCTAGATCAAACATGATATTCTATGAGCCTAAGATGTAAATTATGTAAATGTTTTTTAATTCGAGAATGTTCTCATTATCATATTCATTTGCAACCCAGTATTCCTGAAGCCGCTTGGGCAATTTATTATCTGTTCAAATCTTGTACTTCTTGATTTTATCGTCTCGGTGTTGAAGCTAATATATTTGATTGTTAAAAGGTGGGATTTACTGGGAACTACAACGAGTATTTTGGGTTGGCGACGGATGTGGATGCTGTGGTGTACTTGATGCTGGTTAATGATCTCATTCACGGGCTGTTTCCTGAAGCGATAACAATTGGCGAAGATGTAAGCTTGTTCATTTAAAATATTTGGCCAGCCTTATTTATTTTACATATTTGGTTCTTTGGGCGAAGAAATAGATAAAAACTAGAATTTCGATGCAGATGGAAGAATGGCGAAAATTCATTTTAAGAATATCTGGTGCTTCATGAATTCCCCTAATGTTGTTTGTTCTCTTAGCCTTCTTATTTCTTGTTACCATTTATACTTGAAATAATTTACTAGCCCGCCCTCCCCACAACAATAGACGTGCTACTTTTTTTCACAATTTAAGAAAACATCCAGTGTAGTTGATGGAAAGTTGTGTATTCTCATAACATGCACTTTTATGATTCTATTTTGTTTTCTCCATGTAAATAAAATGAGGGCTAAAAGAGAACTTACTATTTCAATTATGTTATTTGGAAGATGCTTGTCTATCTTTGTGGGACAAATCAAAATAGGAATGCGACCTATCTTGGCAGAATGGATACATAACTTAGGCTGTCAGTAAAATAACTACGGAGATATTTGTTTTGCAATAGCTTACGACGGCTTCTATTCTTTTTGGGAGAAATTATCAATTTCTTGCTGGGAAGTGTTTATCACTTATTATTGGTTTCTTTGTTTTCGTTGCAATAAACCGTTGTTCAATTACGTCTTGTGTATGTTGATACAGTTCGAACCTTAGTGTAAAATAATAAAGATGAAGAAATAACATAGAACAATCATCTTCTTCACAATTCAGTCTTTCTGATCATAGCCCTGATGATAATCTAAAGGTTCCATTGATTATATTTGGTGTTAACGAGTCGATGCTTTGTCTGCAAAATACCTCATTATTCTGAAATGGAATTACTTTTGGCTGAACTACAATTTATTTGGATATTTCATCGAATTTCAGGTTAGTGGCATGCCAACTTTCTGTATCCCTCTTCCTGATGGTGGTGTTGGATTTGACTATCGTCTGCACATGGCAATTGCTGATAAATGGATTGAAATTCTCAAGTATGTTGCTCTTGAAGCATTTGACTTTATACCATCCAGGAAATAGGGAATAAGTGTAATTCTCTTTGAAATAGTACTTGTTCATGTGAAGACTTGAAAAGAACAGATTCTGCTTATTGGATTTCTCTTTTGCTTAATTTCCTTTTCTGACCCTGGAGGTGCGAGAAACTTATGAGTAAGCCAATGTGGAAAAAGCATAATAAATAAATAAGCACCTGGTTATGGTACTAACTTATTTGCTTTAGAGATATCAAATAGTTTTCTATTATAGAACATGAATTTTAAATGTGGAAATCGTGTTACTGGTCATCCCTTAACATCTCTCTTCTCTTTTGTATCTCTTTCTGCAGACAAAGGGATGAAGATTGGAGAATGGGAGATATTATACACACTCTTACAAACAGAAGGTGGCTGGAAAAATGTGTTTCCTATGCAGAAAGTCATGACCAAGCACTGGTCGGCGATAAAACTATTGCATTCTGGTTGATGGATAAGGTGATGCATATGAAATCAGAATGCCCTAATATGCATTTATTATTGGTCGAATCGTAATTGAGTCAGATTTTAATATAGTCACCCACTTAGTAATAGTGTTAAGAAAATACTAGTGTTTTTAATTTATTGAAGTTATGTTGTTTCCCTTCTGCAGATATGTATGTATTTTTGTCAGTTGAAGTTAGAGAATCTAGTTGATTTAAGAAATGTGGTGTAGAAGACCTTGAATAGAATAAAAAATATTGTGGGATAGACGCTTTAATTGGGCAGCTGCATTTCTGTTAGTAGGGCTGCCTGATTATAGTTTGTCAGTCATCCATTTATCAGAAGCCAATTTCCTGAAGACCAAGTCCAATGTAGTTGATGTTCTGTTGTTAATATCTGTAAACAGCATCCACTCCATTCTTGGTGTTCTGTTATACACCTATAAACCATATAGGTTTCAACGTTTGGGCTTATTATAGTATTTATCTTCTGGTCAGGATATGTATGACTTCATGGCAGTGGATAGACCATCAACTCCCTTAATAGACCGCGGAATAGCATTACACAAGATGATCAGGCTCATCACAATGGGATTAGGTGGAGAAGGATACCTAAATTTTATGGGAAATGAATTTGGACATCCTGGTGGGTTTACATTGTATTATTTCTTGCAAAATTTGTAAACCATCATAGCATTACATGTCTGAGAACATGACTTTTATTTTGAATCCAAAAGCACATCATTAAATCTTTTTTTTCTTTTGAACCAGAATGGATAGATTTTCCTAGAGGAGATCAACATCTTCCTGATGGCAGAATCATTCAGGGAAATAATAACAGTTATGACAAGTGCAGGCGCAGATTTGATCTGGTAAAGCTAATTCTCTTTATTTGGATTTAAATTTCTTAAATATGATGTCGAATTGTCCTCTACCATTCATTCTGATTTGACGATTAGGTTGAAGGAATGTTCAATCATCTGTTCTATGTTTGATAAATCAAGATCCTGTAATTTACTCATGAACTTTTTATTGACCTAAAATGAAGCTTGATATTATCTCAATTTTATTTCCGTGTCTGAACGGAGGTGGGGCATGATATGAGACATTGTTCATGTGAGAATCAGGGAAAATGTCTGGAAAGGCAAAGCGAGAACCAATAAAATGTTCCACTCCCTTAACACAGGCAGATGAATGTTATTATATAAATTTAGTTATGTTCTAAAATAAAGTACCCATTAAGACAAAAATCCACAGAACTGACACTTACATAACAATACCCACTTTAAGAGAATATTAATTAACGTAGAAAATAACATCAAAAGTGTATTTGTACTGAGAGAGTAAATAGATTGAACTTCAATCACATTTTCGATGTTTCAGTCCCAAGATAAATGTTTCCGAACTGAATCTTGAATTGTAGAGGTTTCTGAAAGGAGCTCAGGTAACTGAGAACCAATGAGACTGTGTAACCATGCAATAATTACTTTTTCTAAACATAAAGAACATCGAGTATTGCGTTAAAGAATATTTGGGATTTATCTCAAACAATTCAATTTTTTTTTTTTTTTGTTACTATGATTCTGTTACATTAGCAAACATCATATGCCGCTCAACGTATAAATATGTGTGCGCATGATTTCATTTGCAATCCTGCTCTTAGATACTTTTTTAACTCGCTTACTCTCCAGCATTTTGGTTGTGGGGAGTGAGCATCTCAGTCTGATTGCTAACTGGCTATACTGCACTGTTTTACCATAAACTATGAATCTGGTAAAATATAGTTGGAAAATTTGGAATTCAGATCAGCATGTTTGAAGTTTCCTTTTTCATCAATATTCTCTACTCTCCAAAATATCTTAAAACATTCCATTCAATGTCACTTGTTAATCGTCAGACCTTTGGGACAGTTGAGTTTTTGTCTCAATTTAACTTTGATGCATATTCAGGGCGATGCAGATTATTTACGTTATCGAGGTATGCAAGAATTTGACCGAGCAATGCAACAACTGGAAGAAAAATATGGTGTATGTATTCTTTGCACTGAATTCATTTCCTTGATTGAATATAGGTGGTGTATTTGTCATTGAGTTCTACAAAAAGTTGGATACAGCATGATATATGTGTGATGGAGTTGAAATAATTTATTAATTTAGGCTACGTATCTGCATATTCTGTTGGTAATAAAATTAAAATTGTAAAGAAAGAAAATTTCTACATATTCCGCAGCAGTACTTTTTTTGTTTTTTTCATTTCAAGTAGGTTCCCCTTTTTCTCATTTTTCCTGTATTTTTGTGAATCATTCATATTAGAAGCTTCTCTTATCTGTTTGCCAATTATTTTTTATGGATTCCACTTTACCTATATCCGTTAGTGCTGTGTATTAGTTGATTATGAAAAGAAGATCTGTCCTTTCCGTGATACTTATACTGAAGTAATTTAAAAAAAAATAGTTATAAAAGGACTGGAGGAGAGGGGAGTTTAAATTCCCTAAGAACTGCGTGGTACAAAGAGACCTTGTATCAACCAAAGTAAAGAACCACTTGAGCTACGAGCTTGTGGTTATACTGAAATAGTTACTCATCAGTATTGGTTGGTCCGTCCCTAATGGACTTGTTTGTTAGTCCCTGCTCGTTCACAGCTACTTTGTTTGTTAAGCAAAAATGCTTCCCGGCACAAACGGACACTTTTAGAATGGAAGAAGAAGATTGTATTCAGTTTTTCTCTCTTATGTTTACAAATAAAACTGCATCCCTATATATAAGAACTAAAAACAAAATCAGCCTAAAGTGGCTGCCATGAAAGTGCAATGAAAGTGCAATGAAAGTGTAATGAAAGTGCAAGGAAGTTGCACTTCACTAACAAGGAAACTGCAGGATTATATCTTACATTGTTCGTGTACTATTTCTTTACTACTGTTTACTGGTTAATGTGGGATAAACAGCCTGAATAGTTATATGAGCCCCATATAGAAAAGGTTCTTAGATTGCGTGCATTAAAGCCTTAACTGGGTGTCCTACTGTCCTTTAGACTTGATGATTCCCCTTCATCTTTCAATCCTTTGCCTCCCGAATGCCAGAGCAAGCGAAAAATTTCTTGCTCCAACAATTATTCTGCTGTAAGTTAAACATTTAGAGAAGTAGGATATTGCCCTAAAGCAATTGTCCAAGTTTCCAGGTTTCTCACCTCTGACAGTTTAATGATTGACTTGGATGATGCTATTGCGTTCAACCTCTTGAACTGAGTTAACAGTTTGAGTTTGCTGCTTGCTTCAAACTATTGTACTCGAAAGTAATTGTCCAAGTTTCCAGGTTTGATGTTTATATTTTTTAAAATGTGGCTCTAATGTTCTGCAGTTCATGACGTCAGAGCATCGGTATATATCAAGAAAGGATGAAGGTGATAGAATAGTCGTATTCGAGAGGGGGGACTTAGTCTTTGTCTTCAATTTTCATTGGAGCAAAAGTTATTCAGATTATCGGGTAGGCTGCTTAAAGCCAGGAAAGTACAAGGTACATCAAGAAAGATCGTTTTCTTTCAGATTGTTATTTCAATTTGCTTGCTGAAAAGGAAAATCTACATAAATTTGCCTTACAATGACCATGTTTGTGATGATAAGGAAGTTAAATGTGGTGTTTATTTCCCCTGAAATGGAAAATCTACTTGAATTTCTGATGGTACTTATTTATATATTTTCTGGTGAATTTGTGCTACTATCTATCTCTTATAATATATATAATTACACATATATAATTATATTCTGATGAATTTTTGCAACTGTGTGTCTTTAATAGTTTTATAAGACCAAGGGTTTCATTAAAACACTTGTCAGGTTGTTTTGGACTCGGATCATCCAACATTTGGAGGCTTCAGTAGAATCAATCATGAAGCCGAATATTTTACCTCTGTAAGATCTTGAAATTGTGAATTACTATTTTTCTCATAATTTATAAGTACCGGGTACACGATTCATATGATGAAGACTTCATATTCCATGATTTTCGAGTTTATGTTTATTTCTAGAATTGCAACATATTCTGTCTCATCTTCCTAATGATATTGAATATCTAAAACTTGCTTTGTTTTGAAACTTCAAATGTTTTGAATGAACAAATTGTTCTGCTTATAAACTTTAGCTTGTAAGAATGAAGGTAAAACTGTATATGATAATCATAGTATTTCCTTACCAATTTATTGAAACATTGTCTTTAGCAAAACACGAGGTTGAACTACTTTCATAACTATCAAGAGAAAATTGCACCTTTTAACCACACTTAATGCATGCCTTATTTTATGCTCAATTGTATCGAGATAGATCTTCAGAACACAAACTTTCCCTTCATGACGTGTATATATTCACGAAAGAGATGTCCAATCAGATCGCTTGATGCTTGGATATAAGATGTTTTGATTTTGTTAGGATTTTTTGGTTTGGTGTGATTAATTTTGAGAAAAATGGTATAGTTAGTTGTTAGTGGGATTTTGAGTTTATATTAAAATAATATTTTAAAATAAAATAATTAAAGTTGATTTGATATAAAAGTGAGAGATATGCTCTGAAGTGATGGATAGTTAAAATTATGTGAGTGGATGAATAGTGAATGAAGTTGATGTAATGGCTAAAAATGATCGAGTGATATTATTTAATTATTGATAATATTGAGGATAGTGAAGTTGAGTTAAAGTTGAGCTGGATTTGAGTTTTAAAAAAAAATGATTGGTTAAAAATGATTAGATTTTTTTTTTTGGAAAAATTTGTATCCAAGCATGCACTTAATAATTCAATCGCCATGCATAAAGTTTATCGTCATATGTTAAATTCCTGCTACCTATAACTTGTATATTTAGCGTAGTCGACATGGTCTCATAATCTGCCTGGGAAGTTTGTTGCTTTCGAAGAAATATAAATATAGTGAATAATATTTTTCTTCGACTTGATCTCAACAGGAAAGGGGGCATGATGACAGGCCTCGTTCATTCCTAATCTACGCACCTTCTAGAACAGCGGTGGTCTATGCCTTGACTAAAGATGAACTTGAACCAGTTGAGGCTGATGATGTGAACAGTATTTAAAACAATTTATTTCTACATGGCTCGGGCTTAAGGCGAATCTCACCATGCTGAACAATAAAGATATGCGAGGAATGTAACATGAGGTCAATGTAAATAAAATCCATAATGTACTATTGACTGATGGCCGATGTATAATACATGTCTCTCCTATGAAGATTCTCTTAGTCATTCCTGGTTGATGAATTTCTGGGCTGCGAAGGTATATCCCGAGTATGATTTATCGAGCAATTGATGGATAGTCAAAAGTGAATCGATTGGCTTTGTTGTCGAGTGTTTACTTTAGATAACAATCAGATTTTGTTTTACCCTTGTGTGTTTCTATTTAAATTTGAAACCATAACATTTATGCAAGATTATGTTTCTTGGTATAATGCAACCCGTCTATACGTTCGCCTACAATTAATGATATACTATACTATATGTTCGCCTACATTAACTATATGAGATGCAGTGCATTGTTCACGGTTTTGCTATGGAGTCATCGAATGGCTCGGTTTATGGAGCTATCCATAGTTATCCACGAATGATGTATTGACACGTGTCCTGCAATAAACACACATTTGACACGCGTCAATATATAAAGTTATGGATGGCTTCATTAATTTACTGGCATTGTACATATGTTTGCTTTATGCGTATTTATGCAGTGTCTCTAGTTTGCAAGTTTCACTCAATTGATTTCATTAATTGTAGATAAGATACAACCTTTATGTCAGCCGTACGTTAAAGAACTTGTAGTTCGAACATTTTGAAAATTATATTGAGATTCATTTTCTAGCAACTCATTAGCATATGAACACTCTTTAAGTGAAGTATGAGCTTAGTCATGGCGCCCAAATTTCACCCAAAACTGGAAAAAAAAAATCATAAAAAAAAAATGTTTCTTGATTCATTTTACAGTACTAATTTGACTAACAAATTTTTAAGTTCCATTTCTTCAGATAATTCACTCGGTTTTGATTTCAATAGTTAATAGTTTATAAATATAACAACTTATAGACCTGAGTTAGCCTAGAGGAAGAGTATAGCTCAAGTCGTAGAATGAACTTCACTTACTTTTGCCTCTGGGATCCACTTATCCAGTCGGACGTTATCTGGATATGAAATTCAAATTCAGGCCAAAAATATCATTTTACCTTTTGATTTTTTTAGACTCAACAGGACAGAGATATTAAATGAGTTATTTTCACACTCTTGTCCGTTTAAGTCTAAAAAATAATAGGGTTATTATCTATTTTCTACCTCTTTTAATCAACGTTAAGTCTAAAAAACAATAGGGTAATTATAAGTTTTTTTCCACATCTTTTAACCAGCGTTATTTTTTTAGCGAGAACATTAAATATGAGCATGATAGGGCAAACTTGTAAAATAATTAATATATTATCTCATTAAAATATTTATACTAATAAAAATTTAATTTTAGCATATAAATTTATCCCTTGATATAAGAGAAAGTAACAGTTTTACTTATTGTTGTTCACTATATAACATTTAATTATTATTTTATTATATAATAAAAAAGAATACTGTTAAATAGTGTAGTAGAATTGTTATAAAATTATATGAATTACTTTTTTACAATATGGATTTAGTATCTTCTTATAATTTGATAATATAACTATAATATATTCTTAATGATACAATCTGAAATCGGATTACAGAATTTCAATACATAAATAATTAAATTTTTGGTAAAAAGATAAGAAGGAAATTTCAATTTCAATCTACAAAAAGTTTAAAACGATTTTATGGAATTTTGTTGACTAAACGGATTGTATGAGATAAAACAAATAGAAGATAAGAAAGAAATTTCAAATATACAAAAAATTAAAGCCGATTTTGTGGGATTTTTTTCCAGGAAAACCGATTGTATGAGAATAGTAATAGCATTAATTGAATCGCATAACATTAATTTTAGTATAAAATAATTAAATAAATACATGCAAGAAATAGTAATAGCATTAATTGCAGTTGACTTTTTTGGATAATATTTGTAGTAAATAGGATTCCTTTTTATATAAGTATAGATAAGATGCATATTTATCCCACCATGAATGTACTTAAGGATGTTTACTTATTAGTGAAAAATTAGTTTCCATCAATAATCCACATTATTTCTTAGAATGGGGATAAACAGCAATTCTTTGCCCTGCAATTTTGTACACATGATATTAAATCTTGATTTCGTGCCAATGACATATCGTGGTCAATCTTGAATAGGCTTAACCTTATTTTGATTTAACACATCAAGATTTTTATGGGTCTTATGCTTGGATACAAAATTTTCAAAAAAATCTAATTATTTTTATTTTTTTTTAATTGAAATTCAACTCAACTTTAATTCAACCTTACTATCCTCAATATTATCAATATAATTAAATAATATTACTCAATCATTCTTAAACATTACATCAATTTTAATTCACTATTCATCTACTCACATAGTCTATATAAATAATTGCTAGCTAAACATTAAATTTTATTTACCTATGTGACAACTTTCTTAACACAAAAACTGTTACAATCCATTATTATTATTATTATTATTATTATTATTATTACGTTAATCCACCCTATTCCATCAATGATAAAATATTTTCTTGCACTTTTTTTAAGTTAATTAAGACAAAAATTGTTACATTTTATATTAACTGAGTAATAATTATATTTTTTTTATTGTACCATATATAGTTATTATTAAAATTAATAACTGTATTTTACACTAAATGATATATGAAAAATACATAAAGATAAAAAATTATATTGTAAATAATTTTTGTCCAAGTTATTTATTCTAACATTAATATTATATTTTTTATCTGATTAATTGATTAATTTTTAAATATATTAATTTGTTTTAATGTCATAATAAAATTTCTTAAAATCTCATAAGCAATTGATATCATAAAGCTAATTAATTGGTCATGATCTCTCAAAATTAAAAAAAATTATATTATTTATTATATTTTATGCAATCAATATAGTGATTCATAAGCAATTAAATCGTTATGTACTATTTATTTTAACCAATAATAAAATTTTAAAAGATAGTAGCATTATCTAACTTATAATTTTAATATTATATGCATAAATATAACTTTTAATAACATATGTTTAAAATATAATAAAATTATCTAACTTATAATTTTAATAATATATACATACAAATAAATTATAATACTTTATTTACATCCGCGCAAATGCACAGGGTCGACTAGTTTTAACTAATCATCACTTCACATCATTTTTCTTCTAGTTTTACATCAGATCAACTTTAATTATTTTATTTTAAATATTATTTTAATATTAATTAAAATCTCACTAATAACTAATCGTAACACAATTTTCAAAATTAACCATACCAAACCAAAATATCCAAACTAAATAAAAATATTTTATGTCCGTAAGGGATGTGCTTACTCTAGTCTGACAATATATATATATATCCACCCTCTTGTCTTAAGAAAATAGGAGGATCATTGTTGTTGCGCATGTGGCGACATTTTAGATTTTTATTTGATTTTTTGTTACTGTTCAATTAGTCGCGACTCGTGCGATACACGAGATTATATATTTTACTGAAAATTTTTTTAATATTAAATATTAAATTTAATGGACTTGTTATATATGTAACAAACGTAAATGGGTCGAACACAAATAAATTCATAAATTATCGAACATTTCCCTGTACACAACATTTTTTCTTTGATTTGGCGGCCAGTCATCGTCACCACAAACTAATATTTTCAAACTACTTCGGATGGTGACATGGTAGATAGCAACGTATAATTTTCCATGATTGAACACCAATTTCTTAAGAAATAAAACAACATGCGATAACGATTGTCCCTGACTCTTGTTGATGGCGTACGAAACATAATAAGAAATTGTCGCCTCTAGAACTTGAAGGGAGAGTGTTTGTCACAACCATAATAAGAAACTGTCGCCTGGGTGAACCCTAGTGAGTATCTTACACCCGAGAACATGAGTGGATAGTTTTTGTCACAACCAACTGTGTCTCATTACATAAACCCGTAGAATGGTCCATGTTATGCAACAACATGATTGGAGTTTCAATCTTCAAATGCAACTGATGATTTGAAATTCTAGAACATTTGATACTATTTAAGAACTTGAACATGTGCATCTCAGACATAAAATTGTTATTAGAGTTCGACTTGTAAGTACTATCAGAACTTAAGTATGTATGACCATCAGATAAATTCGACGATGTCATATACTCGTTGATAGACTCAACGTCCAGCATTGGTGCTAATATTGCCATGTCCTTTAAAAAACTGAGATCATCGGCTGCCTCTTTTAATTTGTTATTTATCGTTTACTAACAGTTGATCCAGTGCGAGAATCAGAATTCATTGTACCAATATAAGTAAGGTCAAAATAACAATATTGCAAGATTATTTTAATCAATTTAAAAAATTTAAAAAAATTACAAAATCAATATCATCATTAATTAAAAACAACAAACTAAGAACATTTATCACGTATTAATCAAACTAATACTAATTAATAATAGAATATAACATGTATAAAAAGCTGCACATTTTTATTTTATAGTATTAAGCATATAAAATTCATATAATGGACAACATATTATGTAACATATATAAATTATGCAACGCAACCCAAGTAAATTAAATATCGGGCCAATTAAATAAACAAATAATTGTACCAAAAAATCGGCCTAATAAAACACCAGTAAATTGCAGTTTTTTGAAGTATCGGCCTAATAAAACACCAGTACATTGCAGTTTTTTGAAGTATCGGGCCAATTCAATAAATACATAATTGTACCAAAAAATCGGTCTAATAAAACACAAGGCAGCCAAATTCATATTTCAAAAACAGCAATTTCGGCCCATGTACATTTATAAACGGGCCCATTATTTTTTTTACTGAAATTGGTTCGTTAAAATCAAGAGGAATTTACACTCCATACAAAACATTATTCTTTATATTACAGATATATATTCAATCTATATTTATTTACAAACTTACAACATGTACCATAATTATTTGTACATATACCATAGTTTTAATATATGTCAAATTATGGAATATTATAATTAATGATTTTTTCCTTAATCATTCGAACAAACCTCTTGATATTTCACCTTTGGCAACTCGCTCGTCTCCTTCACCTCCGAGATCCACCAAACCGCGCGGGCTCCTAACAAGAAGATGAGGCTCGCGTCAACTCCGCTAATGCCTCTGCCATGTCCACGGCGTCGGTTTCCGACAGAAAGGAAGGGTTTTATGTCAAGTAATTAAAAAACATTGCTTGTTGAAAATTGCAATTGATTGAGTTTCGTGTTTATCGCGTTGTGGGTTTTACTTGGGCTTGACTTTGGATTTTTTTTTCCAGATTTGCAGATGATGATAAAATATCATGATGATTTATTGTTTCTATGTTTAACCAATTGATTCGTTCCCACTTTCCGATCTGATTTTATTTTTTTATTTTATATATTTTGTGGCGGTATAGCATATATTTGCTTCAGAGTTGCTTCCTTTTGGTGATTCATAGGATCTTGAAGTTTACATTCTCGAAAAAAAAAAGGAAATGGAAAAATTAAGAAACGAAAGAGTACTAGGATCGTTTTGCTTCAGAGTTGCTTCCTTTTGGTTTTACTTGTGGATTGTTTATGCTTTTTGGATGTTGAATGAATGTTGTTGAATAGTACTAGGATCTTTTAGGGTTAAGAAAAAAGAAAAAAAAAAACCACCCCCAATCAGTATATTTGAGTATATAGACAGTATATTTTCAGTTTATAGACATTTTACGTCGGGATTATTTTTACATTTTACTCAGGTGTATGTTGAGTATATAGACAGTATATTTTCAGTTTATAGACATTTTACATCGGGATTATTTTTACATTTGCTCAGGTATATGTTGAGTATATAGACAGTATATTTTCAGTTTATAGACATTTTATGTCGGGATTATTTACATTTGCTCAGGTATATGTTGAGTATATATAGACAATATATTTTCAATTTATAGACATTTATGTTTTCAAAATATTCAAAATTTGATTTAATACAAGAATAAACTGATTTTTTGTTGTTGTTGTTGTGTATATGTATAGTTTATACACAGTCCACTAATCATATAATGAATGAAAATCATCATAGGCGATTACATCCACAAAAATATAAAAAACATATACCTTTAATATACCCGAACAAAATGATACATAACAGAAGATGGAGTATATGTTTTACATATGTTTGTATATTAGAAGATTTTTTTTTTGAAAATATAAGTAACCTGTTATAATATGTTTATAAACTTTATATATACTTTTATGTATAAAAGTAGAAAAAAAAAAATTATGAAAGACATGTTTTTCATTGCAACATATACTGAATATATACTCACATAAACGCAACATATACTCACTGGGACAGTTGTGTGAATTACAATACATGTTTTTATCTCTCTCTCTATTAAAAACGTACAGTGCGCAAATTAAGGAATTAAATGGGTTATTATAAGCATATTTTCATTTCTCTCTCCTAATCAATCCCATAAAAAGGGGATGAAAGTTGAAAGGATATAGTAAATGATTTAGGCATTAATATAAATAAATAAGGTAGTTTAGGTAAAGACACAATTATTAATATAGATATGGTAGAATTGTAAATAAATTAAAATCACGTATCCTACGTGAAAATTTCTCAAAAATCAACCCAAAATTAATTAAATACTTGGCCGAATAAACCATATAAATAGGCCCAAGGACTTAATGCTTTAAGCCCAATTGTCTTTGCTTTTCATTGTATCGAAACGCCAGAATTTTTTTGATGAATGTAACCCTATGGTTACAATCCATTCAAGATTCAAGATTGAAGATTGATATAAAAGGAAAGAACCCATGTATATAGGGTTTCACTTTCCTTCCTACTCGTTAGCCGCTTCAACGTGTAGGTCTAGGGTTGGGTTTCCTCATATCTATCCATTCTTGATTTGTTCTTCAATTTTCTTATTAGTTTTGTCCAAATTATGCCGAATTTTGTGGTCTGTTGCAAATACCTATACATCATAATTCGTTTTTTTTTTGTTTTATTTGCTTTTAAAAAATCGTCATGAATGATTTTTTAGTCAAGAAAGTGCGGACAAACACGGCGGCCGATCTACGTTGAGATAAGACGACGATCTCGAAGGTGAGATTCACAATATATTACCATATTTTGTGACTTCCAATTTTGTGAGTTCTTTAACATAGCTGTTCTCTTTCTCTCTCTCTCTTTTAGATTTTAAAATGCTAATCCTTGTTTTTGGATTTTCGTTTTTGTTTAAGCACGACGTCTGAATTAGAGTGGGATCCATAAGGAGGTAGAGCCGTTCCGGTTACATCCAGTAATAGCCCGATGGTCGAAACTTAAAGGTACTTTTATTTTGAAGTTTTTTCTTTTTACTGAATCAAACACCACGGCTATTTCATTCCAATGTTAAAACCGAACTAAAATTTCTTTATTGACAATATTATTTGTAACTTTTCGAAGATGTATTGTAATTTTTTTTTTTTTATTTCATAAAATTGTCCTTGCATGTTCGAACACCATGGCGGCCTATCTATCTGTTTGACATTAAACGTATAGTCTGTTAATTTATATGTTCATTTTGTATGTTGTTTACTAAATCGACCTTGAATCACAAGAGCATGCCTCAATCTCTTAGCAGAAATTTGAAGTTAAGGAAGGCTTTCCATAGCCGGCTTCTGTTTTTCTTTTTTTAATTTAAGTCTCATACAAAGGTAAAACTTTCACATTCTTTCCTTTGGCTGCTTTACTGTTGAGGGTTTTGGTTTGTATACCCACTAATTGCAACTTTGTTGTGGTACATATAGTTTTGGATCCATTGAAACTCTGATGTATTATTGATGGATGCCGAAAATTGACCAGTTATTGGTTTTTGTTAACTTTCAAGCTCATATATAACTGATTCTGGAATTTGATGAGTTGGAAGGTTAATTACCTAGCCTATCCATATTCCATATTCTTGGCTGATGGTGGAACTCCTAGATAAATAGAAGTTCTTATCTCTATTTGTTTCTCTGCGCATCTCTTCAGTTTCCCATGCCAAATTGATTTTAAATGAACTTGAAGCATTAGTTTGGTGTTGTTCACCAAGAATGGTGTATAATGTCCATACATTTTGATTTAGTATAACTATTTTTATTAATTTTATTTGCTTACGTCATGTTCAAATTGATAAGCTACTAAGCTAATGAAAAATCCTTGTAACTAAACTAGCGTGAAGAAGTCCTTCCGCCATAACCTTTTAGTCGACCAAAGAAAAATGCAAGTGAAAGTACCAATTTTATTAACATGCTAATATCTAATGGATCAGAAACTATATATTTCTTAGTTGTAGTAAAAGTATTTAAAATATGTATTAATAGATTAATATATATTCAATTTTTTTTTAGCTTAGCATGAGTTGTAGATTTGAGCTTAGCATGAGTTGTGCTATCTTCACAAGTATGAATATGTAATATCATAGTCTAAAATATAAAACTAAGAGTATAATATTTGATAAAATAAACATGCTATTTTATTCGTTGTCACTGTAAATTTGTGATTGAGTAAAGGTTAGGGATAGAGCATTTAATGTTTATTTTGGGTAAATTGTGGAGAGTTTTGTTGAGGAAATCTGAAGGGAATTTGATGTGCGTTATTGTGGAGGGAATTTGCTAGTTTGTTTTTTATTGTGGGGAATTTGATGTGCGTTATTGTGGGGAATTTGCTAGTTCGTCTTTTACTGTGGGGAAATCTGGAGGGAATTTGATGTGCGTTATTGCTAGTTTGTTTTTTATTGTGGGGACTTTGTTTTTTCACTCTCTACAGAAGTTAGAGAAGTTTTAACTTTCTTGTGGTTTGCGAGGCGGGGCGGGGCGGGGTAGCTCCCAGGCCTGGTATGGGGCCAACCTCCAGGGCGGGTCTATGGGGCAAGTGTGCGGTCCAGGTTCGGGTAAAGCCCTGGGACTGTCGGTCTTTTATTACAAAATGAAGCAAATTACCTAAAATGTGAGAACTTAACGTATATAGCTAACAATGTCTAAAGAAAACACTTTTTTTTTTTGCATAACAAAAGTAAACATAAGAAAAACTTAACGTATATAGCTAACAATGTCTAAATAAAACACTTTTTTTTTTTTCAAAACAACAAAAGTAAACATAAGAAAAAACTTATTTTTTTTGCAAAACAATGGAAGTAAACATAACCCAATGTTATGCTAGGTTTATTATCATGAGATATTATCATGAAATACAGTTGTTTTCTACTACCAAAGACTAACATTAATAATTCAACGATCTTTAACAAAAAGAAAAAAAAATAGTAGAAATCTTACAATGAACTTGAGATTCTTGGTAGAATCTATTTTCGAATTGCCTTGGGAAATGCAATTTGGGGGATACTGTTTCCAAATACAGAAACCAGATAATTTTTTTTCCTTCTTTAATGAATGGATAAAAAAGTGTTTCGAAATGCGTGTTAACCATACATACTTGAAGCCACATATTTAACTTACATTCTTCTTAAAAAAATAACCCTGGATCTCTCTAGTGTATTTTCTGAGAAAATGAAACAAATTATTTTAATGTGAGAATCTTAATGTATATAGCTAACAAATGGTGAAATAACAACACTTTTTTTATACAAAACAACCAAAATAAACACAACATTATTTGTACATGATTTATTATCATGAGAATAATTTATCTACACACAAAGATTAATATTTGTTATTCAGATCATAGCCTCTACTAAAACCTCTACTAAAAGATTGATTGAAAAAAAAAAAGTAGTACAAAAACGTACGACGAACATTGAATTTTTGGAAGAGTCAATTTTAAGGTTCGGGTCCGTAACTATTGTCATCTCTAACTTGAAAATTGGCTCTTCCAAGAATTCAAAGTTCGTCGTAAGTTTTTTTACTACTTTTTTTTTTTTCAATCAATCTTTTTTAGTAGAGGTTATGATCTGAATAACAAATATTAATCTTTGTTTGTAGAAAACTATTCTCATGATAATAAATCTAGCATGTAAAAATAAAGTTGTGTTTATTTTGGTTCTTTTGTATAAAGAAAGTGTTGGTTATTTCGTCATTGTTAAGCTATATACATTAAGATTCTTACATTAAAGTAATTTGTTTCATTTTCTCAGAAAAGTACGCTAAAAGTTTGGGATATAGGGTTCAATTTTATAAGAAGAATGTAAGTTGAATATGTGGCTACAAAGTATGTATGGTTAACACTTCCATTGCATTTCGAAACATTTTTTTTTTCATTCATTAAAGAGGAAAAAAAATTATGGGAAATGCTACATGTACAGAACACTCATTGAGTGGGACTTACAAAAAATAAAAAATTAAGTGGACCCCACTCCATGTGCGTGTTATGTACATGTAGCATTTTCAAAAAATTATCTGGTTTTTATGTATGTCGAAACAGTATCCCCAAATTTCATTTGCCAAGGCAATTCGAAAACAGATTCTACCAAGAATTTCAAGTTCATTGTAAGATTTCTACTATTTTTTTTTTCTTTTTGTCAAGGATCGTTGAATAACTAATGTTAGTCTTTGGTTGTAGAAAACAACTGTATCTCATGATAATAACCCTAGCATAACATTGTGTTATGTTTATTTCCGTTGTTTTGAAAAAAAAAAAGTGTTTTGTTTAGACATTGTTAGCTATATACGTCAAGTTTTCTTATGTTTACTTTTGTTGTTATGCGAAAAAAAAAAAAAAGTGTTTTCTTTAGACATTAAGTTTACACTTTGGGTAATTTGCTTCAGTTTGTAATAAAAGTCCGCCATGCATAAAGCTTATCGTCATATATTGAATTCCCATGTAGCCATCCTCTTGACAAGTGCTGCTTATCGTTAAGCTCTGCTTTGACAAGTGTTGCTATCAGCTTGAGTTTTGAACTTCTCCTCATCTTCTATTTGCATTTGGGTTTGTGTGGTTGTGCTGAAAAAAGGAATCTTTTGCTTTTCTCATTTGCTTCGAGTGTTGTTGCAGGAAAAGGGTCGCGTGTTGTGTGAAAGAAAACAAATTGGCTTCTGGTGAAAAGAAAACAAATTGGCTTTAGTAATGCCAGTATGGAGCTTTAATTTGATAAGGAAATCAATCTACAGAAGAAGCCGAGTAGTATGTGTTCTAAGGATGAGCTCTGGAAAGATTGTTCTGTCAAAACTGTTTTCCCCTTGTCCAGGTGAGACAACGTCTACCAGTTTTTTTGACTAATTAAGCCTATTCTCATGTTATCATGAAAACATAAATTATTTAACATTTATTTTTCGTTCTTCCAAATTCTATGCTACCAATGCAGAATGAATATGCATTTACTTTCCATAATGATTAACTAATTAAGCCTATTCTCATGTTATCACAGAAATACAAAATCAGATATTGAATAACTTTGTGTATGTAGCGTAGTCAATATGGTGTCATAATCTGCCGGGAAAGTTTGTTGCTTCCTAAGAAATAAAAATATAATGAATAATACAATACTTTTGTTCGACCTGAGATATCTCAACAGGAAAGGTGGCATGATGACCGGCCTCGTTCATTCCTAAATCCTAATCTACGCACTTTCTAGAACAGCAGTGGTCTATGCCTTGACTGAAGATGAACTTGAACCAGTTGATGCTGATGATGTGAACAGTATTTAAAACAATTTATTTCTACATGGCTCAGGCTTAAGGCGAATCTCACCATGCTGAACAATAAAGATAAAGTAAGGCATGTTACATACAGGTCAATGTAAATAAAATCCATAATGTACTTATGGCTGATATCCGATCTGTAATAAATGTATCTCGTACATTGATTCTCAATCGTTCTTGGTTGATAAATTTTCTGGGCTGCGAAGGTATATCCCGAGTATGCGTAACCGAGCAATTGATGGTCATGGATAGCCAGAAGTGAATTGATTGGCTTTGTTGTCAATTGTTTGCTTTATATGAAAATTAGATTTTGTTTTATCCTAGTGTGTTGAATTTGAAACCATAACATTTATGTAAAGATTATGTTTCATGGTACAAACAACCTGTCTAGAAGATTATGTTTCATGGTACAAACAACCTGTATAGAATTAGATAGAGCAGTTGGTTATGTTCTATTGCTGATTTGAATAGTTATTCGTGCATTATATTTAAATTTGGCCTGATGGTTGCTAAATCAGCCTAAGGACTACATGATAGAATCCTGTTTGATTTTGTAAATTTTTCCATAATGAACAAATCAAGTGGACTTTTAAATATGATGTACAATACGTTCGCCTACTACTAACTATATGAGAAGACGCAGTTATGTTTGCTTTTATTTGTATTTTCGCAGTGCCCAGTTTGCAAGCTTTACTCAAATTTTTTTTTTTTTTTTATCGTTAAGCAAGCTTCACTCAATTGATTTCATTAATAGATACAGCCTTATGCTTGCCATACGTTAAAGAACTTGTGGTTCAAACTTTTTGAAAATTATTATNATAGTTTCTCTTCCTCGGATAATTCGGCCGGCTTTGATTTCAACATTTCAGTCAGGTCAGCGGTTTCATATTTTCAGATAATTCAGTCGGTTTCGATTTCAACATCTCAGTCGGTTCGATTAACTGAACCAATAGGGTGCACTGCACATCCAGAAATTACATAAGCTTTGTAATTACTTCAATCACGTTTCAAGAGAACATCAACAAACCACACATGATAAGACAAATAAAACCTCAAATATCATCTTAAAAAAAAACATCCAAATAAGCACACAAACAAACAAACACATCAAGATATCAAGAGCTAACAACATAGCCAGCCTCCGAACCCCTCGTCAGCCTATGTAGCAGCACGCTCGTCGGCATCGAGTCTGTCGTGGGTGACCTCAGCACCTCCGCCAGCGGGCCTCCCATTGGGCCCACACGATTACCTTCCCACGCCATGCCCCAATTCATTTGGGCCCGGCCCACTTCACCTTGGCCTCCCACTATGCGGGCCCCATGCTCATCCCCATCTCCAGTTCCAAGCTTCAAGGAGAAGTCAGAGGGCGCATTCATCGAGATCGACAGATTGGTGGCCGAGGCTGCTGAGCTGGCGGTGCTGTCCGTCTCGTGAAGCGATCTCGGCCAATCGTCGAAAAAGGGCCTAAGTGTTCGGCCGCCGTCGTTTTGGACTTCGTAAGGGCAATCGGTCTCAACTATGGAGTCCAAAGGCCTGCACAAAAGCATAAAAGAAAAAGGTTGGCACAAAACAAGTGGTTGGGGCTCATTCTAAGCAGTAAGCAAACAATCAAACAAAAAGATAACTGGTGGAGGCCACATAGAGAAGTTATTATATGAAGGACCCCTCAATTTGAGCAAAAGATAAAGCTGTTTGAAAATATGAGACCAATTTAATCTTTGAAAATCACTGTATTATACACCAAGCTGGGCCCTTTCTTGCTTTAGGGAAACAAGAATTTAACTCAATAGCTTCATCTTCAATACCCCCACCAAGGGAACCCGTAGAAATAAAGAGCTATTGATAAAAAATGATGAGCAAGTAAACTAAAGATTGAATTTTGTAGTGTAAAAAAAAAATATATATTGAAATTCAATATCAATGCAGTTGATAAAGAAGATTGAACTGATAAAACAACACTCTTCAATGAATAAAACAGTACTGCAAAGACATTTGGACTCATAGCAATACATTTTCCATTTTTGCACACAAATAAATCAGGAAAAAGAATAAAAAACCAAACTAGACAGCATAAACGACCTACCTCGAATCAAGATGAAGAAGATTAGACGAAGTCCCCGAAAAACCGAACTGGGTGGCGGGATGGTTCATCTTCAGGGCATCGCCGCCGCCTCCGCCGGCGGCGGAGGAGGCGGCAGCCGGAGCAGATGGGCTTTCCACAGGCTTTCTTGAACGGTATTTGCCGCGGTGAACATGACGGTCACAATATCTGTGGCCGGGGACGACATCCCTCGAGCACCGCCACTTCTTGCCGTCCGTACGCCGGCACCGACCAGGCTCCGGATCCATCGCCGCCTTACTCCAATATCCCGACTGCACCACTGTCTCAGCCACAAAACCCCCCATTATTAAAACATTATATATCTTTAATCAAATGAATGAAGGAAAAAATTAACACACTGGACCACATAAAGATCGAATCTTTTTACCAAATAGGACAACATCACATTATATTTGAAAAAGTTATCAAAAACAGATATAACAAAGAAAAAGAGGGCTCTGGAGGGGGGACATACGAGGTGGCTGGTAATGAGGATAGTACTGATAAATGGGGTTACAAACGTAATATGGAGAATTTGCGAGGCCCTTCTTGACAAGATGTAGTAGTTCAGAAGGAACATCGGCTCCGGCTATCATGTGTCTGAAAATCAAAGCCTGGAGCTCAAGCTCCTGCCACTGGGCTGAGCTGAAATAGCTCCCTGTCCCTGAGAAGCCCATATTGTAAAAGTATCAAGAAAACAAAAAAGATTCTTTCTTTAAAACAAATTCATAGCCTAATGGTGAAAAACATATCAAGATATACAAAAAGATTCTTTCTTTGAATAAAAGCCCATGTAGAAAGAGAGAGAGAGAAAAAGGGATTACTGGTGAGGTTAATGGTAGGGGTAGTGGTGGTAGAGTTTTCTTGAGGGGCAAACAATGGAAGGGTAGAAATGGAATATTGGGGTGAGTGGTGGTGTGGTTGAGAGGTGAGGTGGAGCTTAGGGAGCTTTGGAGGTGTTTGTTGGTGGTCTTCAGCTTCATCTGATCCATCTCCCCAGTGTTGCATTAGGTGNACTTAAAGCTATTTCTTCTTCTTTTTCTTTTTTTTTTTATTTATTTTTTTAATTATTTTATTATTAACTTTGAATGAAAGGTGATCGATTTTAATACAGTTTTGCATTATATAATAAGATTAGATGTAAAAAGTAAATAAAAATAAAAGGCTTTTTAGTTGAATCAAAGAAGATGTAGCGGATTTGCCAGACGGTTGAGGGCTTAACGTGGCGCCCAATTACTATTGGAAGACGGGCCGTCTCGATGCCTTTCTTGATGTTTGCCGATGATCTACTGCTCTTCTTGGAGGCTTTAGACGAGCGGCGTTAATACTTAAGCAGGTCCTTGACCACTTTTGTCGTTTTTCGGGCCTCAAAGTGAGCTCGGAAAAGACTCTAGTTCTCTTTTCTAATAACGTGGATAGCGAGGAACAACATCGACTCGTGGGTGTCTTAAACTTCAAGGGGATGGACAACTTGGGCAAATACCTCGGTATGCCGATCATCCATGGACGAGTGTCTCGTGATACGTATTCACATATTTTGGAAAAAACGGAGTCAAGGCTAGGGTGGCGCATGAAATTTCTTTCACTGGTCGGGAGGGTAACGCTTACACAGTATGTGCTAAGCACATTGCCCTTCTATTCCATGCAGTCTGTTATGCTTCCTTGTGCCATCACAGACGGTCTTGAAAAACGGAGTCGGGCTTTTATTTAGGGCGACACTGACGAAAAAAGGAAATTACATCTGGTGGCGTGGAAAGATGTTTGCGAACCTAAGGATGAAGGGGGTCTGGGTATCAAGGAACCCCGTAGCATGACCTTCGCGTTTCTAATGAAATTAGGGTGGGATGTTCTGACAAGACCGGATTCTTTATGGGTTCGCATTCTGACGGCGAAATATGACATTAACCCTTTTTCTCGATTGGCTACCCTCCGATGCCGACGGGGATCGGCTTTGATGCGTGCTCTCAACAAAGTCTCAACAAAGTCTGGCCCGTCGTTGTGAAATGAGCACGATGGGTTATTGGTAATGGCATCACAGCCTGCTTCTGGCTGGACCCGTGGCTCAGCTTAGATCAACCTTTACTTGGATATGCCTCTTGCCAACTGCGGGATGCGATCCTCCACTTGACAGTCGCCCACTTCATTGATGAATTTGGCTAGTGGAAGTGGAGTTGGCTCCATGGGATTTTTCCCTTGCATGTAATCATGCTTATTGCGGGCACGCTTCCCCCGAAATCGATAGCGGGAGAGGATCACATCATATGATTTTCCAACGATGGTAAGTTCTCTACGCGCACCGCTTACAAAGCTCTAGTCAATTCTGGCCCGGATCCTGATCGCCCGCTCTGGAAAGTGATTTGGCGTACGACCGCACCGCAACGGACCCGAACTTTTCTATGGCTTGCTACAAAAGGCCGACTACTTACCAACGAGGAGAGGCTGCAGCGACATCTGTCCATCTCGGCGACCTGCGACCTCTGTGGAGAACGTGAGTCCGTGTTGCATGTCTTACGGGACTGCCCGTCCGCTAAAAGCTTATGGCCCAAGCTACTTTCGACTGGTAGGACTTTTTCCAGCAACCCCTTTGCCTCTGGTTGTGGTAGAACTTGGTAAAGTCCCGGCTGGAAGACGTCGCCCATTGGAATACCCTATTTGCAGTCGCGACTCGGCGTACGTGGAGGTGAAGAAATGACCGTGTGTTCAACCAACGAGCTGTTAGTTGTGAGATGAGGTACATGGAGGTTATGCGTATAGCCCGTAATTATGGCCGCACAGCGGCAGCTTCCGTGCAAGCCGGAGCCGCTCTCCATGTTACTCGTATGATCCGTTGGTCTCCGCCACCTTCGGGGTGGATTAAACTCAATATGGACGGTGCTCTTCTTCTCGCAACGGGAGTGGGTAGTTCTTGTGGCCTTCTTCGCGATGAAATGGGCCGCTGGCTTAGTGGCTTTCTCATGAATATCGGCGTCTGCACAATAGCAGGAGCCGAGCTTTGGGGTCTTATACAGGGTTCGCAGCTGGCTTGGGACCTGGGATTTCGTCGAGTGATTGCCAAAGTTGATAGCCAATGTGCCACGAAAAATGGTACTTGGTTCTGAGGACAATCTTGGAGCTCATGAGACCATTGTCCTGGCCATTCGCGGTATGCTTCAATGGGATTGGCATGTTCGACTACAACATATGCATAGGGAGGCCAATTTTGCCGCCGACCATATGGCAAGCTTAGCGTCTACCTCTTCTGTTGGATTACAGCGCGTCTCCTCTCCTCCACATAGCATGGGCGCCTGGTTTGATCACGCTATCCTCAGAGTGTCATACTCTCAGCGAGTGCTTGCGTCTCTTCTCTTTTGTCCTTTAGGCCTTAGGTTTAATTAGTGAGTTTTCTTCGGTACATTGCTTGCATCATAATTCATTACTACTTTAAAAAATTATTATTTTAAATAATAAGTTGATGTGAAAAATGTCAAAATCTGATTACCTAGTTAAATTAAAAAAAATATAAATAACTAAATCAGTTAGGGCGTACTTGGATACAAATATATCTGCTCAAAGTGAGTTGTTTTGTTAATCAGTATTAATTTTGAAAAAATTAGTATGAATAGTTATTAGTGGAAATTTGACTTTATTTTAAAATATATTTAAAATAAAATAATTAAAATTAATTTGATGTACGTAAAAGTGTGATAGAGATTATGTGAAGTTATTGCTATTAAAATTATGTGAGTGGATGAATAGTGAATTAAACTTAATGTGATATATGAAAATAATTGGTTGATATTATTTAATTATATTGATAATATTAAGGATAGTGGAGTTGAGTTAAAATTATGGTTAGATTTTAAATATGAGTTGATATAAACAAACACACCCTTAGCATAAATAATTGTTGATGAATGTCTATAATATTTTAGTATGTGCATCCTTTATACTAGTAAGAAGATGCACGTGTTGCGCACGTAATGTTATTGTTTTTTTGTAACATAAAATTATTTTTATTATTATATTTATATTTAATAGTATAATATAATTTTTATAACATTAATTTAACAAAAAAAATGTATATTTAATGATAAAAAATAATAAATGAATTGAATAATGAAATATAATATTTAATACTATTAATTGAACTCTATGATAAGTAGAATCGAATAAAAAATCTTTGGGTTGAAAATTCAAAAAATAAAGTTAATATTATTTTTTGTAAAGTATTAAATGCTAAAGAAATCTGTGTCATCTTTAATTTGTTATTTAATGATATTCTCATTATGTTTAAAATAATATTCATTATTAGTCTCATAATATAGTTTTTGAATGTCTTCAATTTGCATCATACTCTTTAAAAAATAACTCAAATTTGATATAACGATCATTTGTAATGATCATTTTTTCATTGTTCATTGAAAACTAGTCAACTATGTTGAATGTTTATTCTTTATTATTTTGACTATTGTGGGTGCAAATTCAATTATATTTGCAAGGATAATGTGTCATAATACCTAGATATTTATTCTCCCTGGATAAAGTAAATAAATATTTTAAAATATTTTTAAAGTCATAATTATTTTCTTAAAAAAATTACATGAAAATGATTAGAAACAATACCGTCATTGATTGATTAAAGGTACTCATTTATCTATATACATTATCCAACATTGGTTGATTGAAGTTACACATCTACATATATTATCCAACATAAATTATTGTTGAATCTCCTAACATTGTCTTGCATGTAGTATCATTTTCGTTCACATATTTTCAAGACTATGCTAAATGTTAGAAAAAGATAATAATAATTCGAGTTTAAATGAATTATAAAAATGGCGATCCTCTTATATTAAGATTATTTTTATATATTCGTCCAATATTTTATACAGTTTATTTTCCCTATGAAAAGATTTGAAATATTTAAATTATGAGCGATTTTATAAATAAGATTGACTAATGGCAACAAATTTAAAGTAAATGTACCATTCCTTTTAATTTAATCGATTTTCATTGTAACTATTTTCTAATATGTACACGTATTTTGAAATTTAATATTTAAAATCGAGTTTTGATTATTTTATTTTCATAATTAATTTATTTCTATTTATATTACAATTAAAATAAATGATAGATTAATTTATGTAACACATAATATCATAATAAAATTTTTATGTTGTACATACTATTAACAGAAAAATTAAATCATATTATGCATAATGTTATAGTGAATACTTTAAACGAAATATTTTTATTAAGATTACATATTTTTCACTAAACAAATAATTTTTTTTTCATAGAAATTTGACATTTCGTATGTTGAAAAATTAATTTTGATTCAATCATTCTTAGACATATGCATGTTCATTAAATTGTTTCTCTTTAATTTTTTTAATACTATAGCAAAAAATATCTATAGTAAACAATATGATATTTGAAAATTAGACATGAGTCAACTTTACTACAACATATTTCTCAGCTTGCCTTCTTCCACTAGATCCCCAATTTGCTCGCCGTCAATTCCTCGGCCTTCATCAATTCTCGCAGGTTGAACTCCTTTAGCCGTCGTCCGGGATCGTTGGTAGACGGCCTCCACCGCTCATCCATGGCTTCGGCGCTCTCATCCTCAGTCTGACGCCACTGGGTAAGGGCTAGGGTTTCAGCGGATTCTTTTTCTGCTCAATGGCCGCCGGAATTCAGTGGTATCGGGGCTTGACAGGGTACGGAGGTGCGTGGATGAGGCTTGAGTTGCTTGAGTCGGCTTTGGTCGAGGCGCCTCTTCTTTCCCAGCTTGGAGGTCTGCCCGATTGTGGATTTTCGGTTTCTGCCGCGGTCTGGTCGTCGGCTCCTTGTTTGTGCAGGGGTGTTGGGTCGGGGTTAATCCTTGCGGGATGGGTTGGAAGGATGTCGCTTCGTTCGGGTAGGGTCGGAGTATCTGAGCGTTGACGCCATTCGTCCCCTTCCTCCCCTTCTCTGTTCGTGAGTTCGTGGGAGGCCGACTGTTTACGGAGTTGGCTAGTGGTGATAGGCGACTTCGGAACGGTGTCGGATCGACTAGTGGTGTTAGCCGGTTGGGGGGAGATTGTGGCTTCTTGCGGCTGGAGTGCGGGTCGGTTTTTCGAATTGTTTTTAGGCTTGGGTCATTGTCTTGCTAGGCCTTATGCAGTGGTGGGCGTGGTATCAGAGCTTCGGAGATCTCCTCGGAATTGGATTTGTCTTTTGTCTTCTTCGGATGTATTTGCTGAGGGAGGCTGTGTTGTGATGGTTGTTTTTGTTTTTCTTGTGTTTCGTTTGTTTGTATTTGTTTTTGTCGTATGTGTCGGTACTTGTGTTAGTATTTGTGTTTTAGGTTTGGGCCGTTGGCCTCGATTAGCCCGAGTGTGACTTTAACCTGTTGAGATCGTACACTCGGCCTTTACCCTGTTGGGGTCGTTTCTTTTTCTTTTTCATTCTCCCCTTGGGAGCCTTTAGAGTCGTTGTGTTTTTTGGGTTTTTTGATTATTACCTTGTTGGGGTCGGTTCTGGGCGGTCTTTTGACCTGTCCTCCCAGTTTTCAGTTATTAGCTGCTTGTATTCAGCTGTTGGATGTTTGTATGCAGTTGGTGGCTGACCTTTTGCACATTTGTACTTATGAAATAAAATTTATTTTATTTAAAATATTTAAAATATTATTTTCTCTTACATTTAAAAATTACTTTTAGAATGACCAATGTGAAACCTAACGTCATATGGAGAATAAATCAGTACTTACCCCGTGCGATGAACGGGAGAGAGATATTAAATGAATTATTTTCACAGGCTTTGTCCGTTTAACTCTAAGAAGGGTTATCATCCATTTTCCACTTCTTTTAACCACTGTTAAGTCCCGTTTAAGTCTAAAAAAGGTTATCATCTATTTTTCACCTCTTTTAATCACCGTTAAGTCTAAAAAATTAGGGTTGTAATATATTTTTCACATCTTTTAATCAGCGTTGTTTTATTAGTTAGAACATTAAACGTGAGCATGTTAATGCTAACTTGTAAAATAATTAATATATTATCCCACTAACACATTTGTACTAATATAAATTTAATTTTATTATATATATTTATTCCTTGATATAAGAGAAAATAATAATTTTACTTATTCTTGTTCACTATATAATAGTTAATTATTATTTTACTATAAACTCTGTTGTCATATAATGTCATTATTATTTATAAAGTTATAGAAGCTGCACGTCTTCTTGTTCTTATTATTTTATGTAATGAAATATATTTAATGCACGTTGGTATTAGTTATATAAGTAATCAATTTAAAATATGTAAATAAATTTAAAATTAAATAGTGTATAAATAATGTACAAAATATACACATATATTTTTTTAGAATTTAATTTTGTATATTAATTAAACAACTTTGATTTAAGAAAAGCCATGAACTCAATTTCTTCTAATATCAATATTTTTGCAATTTGCATTATTATGATTATTCTTATTATATATATAGATTAGAATTTTTGTGACACCAACCAAACTAAATATCACAACAACCTAGTAACAATTATGAAAAACCCATAACACAACAACTATTAATTAAATTTGGTAATAGAAAAATTACATACATATATATAAAAATATGAGGATTCTATATTTCTATTAACTGATGTATACAACACGTGTATATTTTGTTAAAGTATATTGGATTGTTCAATTTCATAGCATGATAACAATCAGTCTTAAAAAATCGAAAATCTTATTGAAATGTCATATTTTTCTGTTAAAAAAAAAATCCCATAAAAAATAATTATATCATAGCAAATTCATTGTGTAATTGAACAAATTTCTATAATGAAGCCCGGTTTTCTGTACAAAAATAAAGCAACAACTTTCATATTTTAAGGAAATCAATTAATGTTGGTCCATTTTTGCTAAGAAAATAATAAATAAATAAATTGTAATTAATGGAAAGTAATTAATGAGAGTGTCATCAGTCCTTGGATGGGGCTTGGCTGCTCATCCCAACTCAGGTAAGGGCAATTTCTCTTTTTTCTGGCCGGACCTGGTGGTCGCTGGTCTTAACTCTTCTGTTCACGCCGGTTTCGGCGATGTGGGGCGGTTGGGGCGGGATTCGGACCTCTTGTGCCGGGTTGGGAAGAGATGGTCGCTTTTTCGAGTTGTGATTGTGCGGCTGGGCTTGGAAGCCATTCGAACCCTTCCTCCCTTTTGTTCTTTCTGAGTCTGAGGGAGGCTGACCGTTGTCCGGAATTGACTAGTGGTGTTAGGCAGTTTCGGGATGGTGACGGACTAGGCTAGTGGTGTTAGCCGGTTGGGGGTCGACTGTGGTTTTTTGCGGTTGGAGAGCGGGTCGGTTTTTTTTTGACTGTTTTGAGGCTCGGGTCTTCGTCTTTGCTAGGCATTAGGCAGTCGGGTGGAGTTCCTGTTCTTTGGATCTTCCTTTGAAGTCGGCTTTGTCTGCTGTACAATCTCGGATGTCTTTGCTGAAGGAGGGCTGTGTTTTAGTTCGTAGTTGTTTTGTTTATTTTGTCGTTATTGTTATGTGTTTGTGTCTGTGTCTGTATTTGTTCTTGTGTTCTAGGTTTGGGCCGTTGGCCCCAGTGCGCCCCCCGAGCGTCATCTTATTATCCTGTTGGGATCAGACGCTTGGGTATTATCCTAGTGGGATCTTTTTCAGTTGTTTTTTGTTTTGTTGGTGTAGTTGGTTTTAGAGTAGTTGCGAGTGTTGTTTTCTAGCTTTGCTAGTGTCGGGATCCTAGGCGGTTTTCTGACCTGTCCTCCCAGTTTTATTCAGTTGTTGGCTGTCTGTATTTAGCTGTTGGTTGTTTGTATTCAGCTGGTGGCTGTATCCTTTGCACATTTGTGCGCATTTATATAATATCTCTATCATTTTGGCAAAAAAAAAAATTAATGATGATAGAATTTGACCATATAGTTGACCTACTATTTTTAAAAAATGGTATTATATATATATAGATTATTTATTTAAAATCTTTAAATTGATAGATAATCTTTTTGTATGTTTAAAAACTTAAAGATGTAATTAAATATAAAAAATAAAAGATAATGATTTATATTAAGTTAAGAAAGGTAATCTAAGTATCCCGAAAATGTTATTAGCACGCAGATTGGGATAATTTTTTCAAGAAAGGAATAAAAACATGTTGCATTATGCTAAAATTTATTGTTATTTGGAAAAATACTCTGCATATTTCCTCTTCTGTATCTGAGAGTTTCTAAAGCACAGGGGCTGAGCACTGTTCAAAACGCCAGGGCACTTGAGAAAAAAGATAGTCAGACAAGACAGTTGCAAGAGAAAGGTAAGAAAATAAGAAGCTGAAAAAAAAAAAATAATAATAATAGTACTGATGATATAGAAAAAGTTGTAGAAAGACAAATGGTGGGCCTAAGCCTGCAAGCTGTCTTCCCCTGCACAGCTTTGGGAACACAACAAAAGATGAAAATAAATGTGATTGAATTAAAAAAAGAAAAAAGAAAAACAATAGAGTCGTTATGAAGTAGTAGGTAGGTCTACGGAGAAATAAAACAAATATTGTAAGATTTAATTTTATTAAAAAATAAAAGAAAATCATATTTTCATGACTTTTTGGTAAAACACGCAGTTACGCACAAACATATTTAAAGAGAAGCCTTCTCTTTAGTATTTAATTTATTCTATAGACAGGGGCATCTATAGAATTTTGGAGACCCCAGACAAATTTCGATAAATTTTTAAGAGTGGTCGAAATTATATTTCTATATATTAAAATTTTTAATTGAACAATAATATTAAACATATTCAATAATAAATACAAAAATACAATGAATATGAGAAACAAAAGTAAACTAAAATAGCAAAAGATTACAACCTTCTCGTGCTCTTTTGTGCCAAAATTTTCGATCAAGTCACTATAATCAAGTTTCAAACTTATTTGGTTTTCCACATTCGGCAAAGATCGTTGTAGAGTTTATCATTGCAGTTTCTACCTTTATCTTTAATATGATACACGACATTAGTAACTCTAATCACTATTTATCGACTAGATAAACAAGTTTTTGGGGCATATTATCCTCCCAATATCTAGAATCGAACAAGTCATTCGAATTCTCAGAACTAATATCTAGGTTATCATTCATATTCTCGATATCATATGCATTCTCTAGTTTATTATTTTCTTCTTAAAAACTTAAACCTCTCTATCATTATCATCTAAATAAATCCGATATGTTAAATCTCGATCAATTTCAAGTAGGGATGTATAAGGTACTTCCTGCACAATTTCAATAGGATCGAACACTTCAACTATAGAAGTACTAGTTTTACGTACATATCCATACATGGCGAGAGACTTTGTAAGTATCTCTTATTTTTCTTTCTTTTCCTTTTCGAACATCTAGAATCGAATTTACGTTTGTCCGGCATAATTCATATAAGAAATCTAATCGTAGAATAATATATTAATAAGGTTAATAACACTAATAATAAATAAAAGTATAAATTATAAGGACATAAATATTTAAAATATAATTAGTACAAAAAAAATCAAAATTTTAAATTTCTAAATGTAATACGCTAATTTAGAAATAGTACGCTCCAAGTGTTGATAATTTGAATCAATAATTAATATGCTCCTTAATGTACTTTATTATCCTCTTGGATGAAACTTGAAGGTGAGAAGAGGAACCACAAATATTTTAATATCTCAAACTCTTAATTAGCTTCAATAATTATGTAAATGGGCCAAGCCCAAACAAATACCTACAACTAAAAAAAATAAAAAATTGTGAGGCCTCCCAAACTGGAGGCCCTAGGCAGCTGCCTCTACTGCTTGCCTCAAGAGTCGGCTTTGTCTATAGATACTATGTTTATTTAGTATAGTAAGTGATACATATTAGTATCTAATAATAGATAGTGTTATATTTGATAAATCTCTTTCTATAATATTTATTGTTATTTTTATAGGAAGGATCATGATTCATGAGATAAAGAAAATATGAACAGATTGTGATCCTTCAACACGAATTGAGTCATTTGAAAGGAAATGCACTCTATATGGAAGTAAGTCAATGCATGAAAATGTGAAGGCTCCTTACCTTTGAGAAGTTTTTGTATATGCTTGATCGAAGATTCAAAGAAAGACAACTACAATTATCGAGTTCATTATTCCAGAGTTTCTTTGAGTGATTATGAGCTTTTTAGTTTTGCATCTGTTTACAGTGATTTAGTGTGTGTTACATCACTGAAGAACTGATTTTGTTATTTACTCGAAAACACTTTGAGTATGGTACCAAATCAACATCCAACAATAACAAATCAACATTCTGGTGAATGGCAAACCAACACGCAGTCTTCAAAGAATCAAAATTATAATCAAGGTGTTGAGAAGGACCAATGTCGTGAGTGCAAAAGGGTTTGTACGAATTTAAAGAGGAAGAATAAGACTTATCAAGAGACATGAAATGACGATGATGATGATGACACAGAACAATGAGAAGGTTCTAAGCGTTGCAATTATTTTTCTAGATGTCCTCTCCGATATTTCACGTGCTACACCTCCTCTGTCCACCTCACTGATGTCGAGTCTAACATCTCTTACACTCATGGTAGAAGCGATTCTGATGAAAGTCCTGAAGAATTATCTGACTCTGCCGAGGAAGATGTCATGCACAAGTATGTCATCGAAAAGTGCACCAAAGCTGCAATGATCATCAAGAAGTACCATACTTAGGTCAAGAAGTTGACTATATTGAAACATCGATCTGAAGAGCACGTAAAGGAAATCACCTGTTTCAGGGAAGAACTTCAAAAGACCCGGGTGATGAATGGAAAGCTCAATCAAAAGCTGATGAAATCAAATCTCCATGGAAACTAGCAATAACATGATCTCAATGACTGTCTGGCCAAGCTTGCTTTGCCGGACCACACGAAAAAAATTGAATAAATAAGTAACTGACGAGAAAGACTTTTTCATTGAATCTTTACGCAATGAGATGTTTGCTTTGCAGAATGGACTAGTTGAAAAGAATGCTAAGGTTTTTGCCTTAAAAATTAAACTTGGTCATGTGATGCAAGAACACGTGATTCTGCAAGATCACTGCACTAATATTGAAAAATGACTAAGTCAGAATAAAGAAGTGATCCAAATGATCAACGAGCCAAAAGTTCCATTCGTTGAAGTTCAAAACCTAAGCAAACATATTGGTAGTATAGATCTCAGTAACATCTCTCAGCCCTTGAAGCTGAAAGGTAAAGTTTCTGAAGACAGTACTTCACAAAGTAAGTACACCCAACTTTTGTGAAAGAAGGTTCTAGTATGAAAGGTAAAAAGGGTAAGAAAACCTTTGTGCTAGAACATCGTAAGACTTATGCTAAGTATTTCGTTCCTACCTGCCAATATTATGGTATTGTCGTTCATATTCGTCCTAGGTGCTACAAGATGTATAATGATATTTATAGGAGGTCGAATTGATGAATGGAGTCCATATGGTGTACCTCTGAAAATTCCAATATCAAAAGTTGATGTGAAGAATCACCAACAGAAAAAAGATTTGAGTTTCTAAAGGGAATAAAAAATATGTGTAGGGAATAAAAAATATGTGTTTATCTTCCATACTTGATTTGGAATCCACTTCTAATTCTAATTGGTACTTTGATAGTGGATGTTCTAGTCATATGACAGTAACTAGATCTAACTTGATTAATATTTTGCTTGTGACGTGTGGTTTTGTGACTTTTGGTGATAGTGAAAAAAATAAATTTATAGGAATTAGGTGTTTGAACGTGATGGTTTGCCTAAGCTTTAGAATATCTTACTTATTGAAAACTTGAAAGCGAATTTGAGGAATATCAGTTAATTGTGTGACCAAAGACTAAGTGTGAGCTTTAATAAGTCAAAGTGTCTTGTTTCTGATGTGGAGAATAATCATGTTCTTACAAGTTCTAGATTGAGTGATAATTTCTATTTTGTTGAACGTAAGATAAATTGTCATAAGGTTGTTGTGGAAAATGCGGAATTGTAGCATCAGAAACTTGACCATATTAATTACGCTCACTTGGTTGATTTGTCCAATGCAGGTATTTTCGATGTTTACCAATGCTTAAGAGGCAAGAACATCAAGTGTGTGGATCATGCCAGATGGGTAAACAAAAGAAAACTTTATATAAGAAGATAATTTAGATAAACATAAATCAAATATTAGACTTGATTCATATGGATCTGATGGATGTAATTCAGGTTGAAATCTACAATGGTAAGAAATATATTCTTGTGTGTGGATGATTTTTCTAGATATATTTGGGTTGATTTCTTAATGGAAAAATATGATGTACTTGAATCTTTTCAAAAGCCTATTTTAAAACATGAGAATGAGAAAAATGTTAGAATTGTTTCCATTATTAGTGTGGGAAAGAATTTGAGAACAATGGATTTGATTGTTTTTGTGACTCACGAGGCATATCTCATCAATTTTTATCTCACATTACTTCGCAAAAAATTGTGTCGTGGAAAGAAAGAATAGAATTTTGCAGGAGATGTCAAGAGTCATGCTTGTGTTACAAGCAATGTCACTAAGGTGGTGGGCTGAAGCCATCAACACTGCGTGTTACATCATCAACTGTGTCTATTGCCGGAAAGGTACAAGTTTGACACCTTATGAGATTTTTAAAGGTAAGTCTCCTAATGTGAAGTATTTTTATGTGTTTGGTTGTCGTTGTTATGTCCACAATGATAGGGAACATCTTGGTAAATTTGAGTCGAAAAGTGATGTTGGTTAGTTTCATGGGTATGCAACAAACAGTTGTCCTTATAGAGTAGACAATTTGCATACTAAAATTCTTATGGAACCAATCAATGTTGTTTTTGATGATGTTCTTGACAATGTTCTTACACCCGATGTTTCCCATGTTGACGTCTATGTGACTGATAAACCTTATAATCCCGAGAATCAATTTGGTTTGAATGATGATAAAACTGGGTTGTATGAGATTTGAAGATGTTGGTCAAGTTTGTGAAAATTCTGATTATTGTGTGTCAACATCAAATGGGAATCTAACTGAATCGAAACGAGATCCACCCGCCAATATTCAAAAAGATCATCTTAAGGATCTGATAATTGGTGAAATTTTTTAACGTAACACGAGGGGTGTAAACCCTAACTTCTGAAAGATGGTCAGATTATGTCACTTCGCGTGCTATATTCAAAAACAGAACCTAAAATGCCAAAGAAGCTTTAACTGATGATTTATGAATTCAAGAATGCATGAGAAATTAGAACAATTTGTGAAAAACAATGTGTGGAAACTTGTTCCTAGACCCTCTGATTGCAATGTGATTCGTTATTAGATTTTCAAGAATAAAATTGATGAATCTAGGAAAAAAACTAGAAATATGAAAAGTCTTGTAGCATAGGGGTATACTCAAGAAAAAGATGTTGATTACGACGTAACATTTGCACATGTTGCTAGATTGGAATATGTTAGGATGTTCTTATCCATTGCTTTGCTTGATGCGCTTTATTAACTATCAAATGGATGTTATATGCTTTTTTGAACGACTTTTTGAAAAAAGTTGCTTATTTTAAACAACCTGAAGGTTTTGTGAATCCCCACTTTATTGATCATATTTATAGTCTTAATCAGAAACCTTTGTATGGGTTCAAACAAGCTCCTCGAGCATGGTCTGAACGATTGACATAATTTTTTTTTTATCAAATAGGGGTATAGTCGAGGGGGAGTTGATCAAACTCTTTGTACAAAAATTCAACAATAGTATTATCATTGTTCATATTTGTATTGATGATATTATCTCAAGACAATATTTGTGCATACAATTTTAAAAACTAAATTTCACGCAAAAGGATAAAAAGCCAATTTTAATTTTTTTTTTAAAAAAAATAGTAAGTCAAATTATTTAAAAAAAAAAATCAAGTTTTTACTTTTGAATTAAACATCAACTTCGTCAAATATATATATATTGATAGATTATTATATATTATTCATTGAATACATTATTTATTTATTCACTAACATAATTTAGAATTATAATAATATTTAATTAATATTTTATTATTTATGCGTATATCAAATTAATTTTAATTATTACATATTTATAATGTATTTATTCACAATTTAAAATTCTTAAGTTTTTAAGAATATTTTTTTCCCTATTTTTTTCATCTCATTTGTCAGATCTACACACTTTTTGAAAAAATTCTTATATCCATTGACAATTATACCAATTCAATCGATTTGAGCCTACAGTGACTGTGAGGCGTGAGCTGATATAGTGAGTTTTTGTTGGTCAAAGATATTGAAGTGGAAAGACCATATACACGTACGACGGGCATAATATTTATTTTATATTTTAAAGTTCAATTGAGAAAATATCAGAGATGCTACATGACAAGCACAGAGTGCAAAAATTTTGCCTTAAAATTATTATTTTTTAATACTTAACTATTTTCACTACAAGTCAAAAAACAATTTTGAGGAACATGAGAGAAAGAGGAAAAGAGCTGACAGTGCTAAATTCCATATTCGGGCACAGCCCAGAATTTGTCTGTGTGCAGTTTTAATTCTGCAAAAAATTATCAGAGTTAGGTCAATTTGCCATAAAACAAAATTTCAACCACACCCATATGGCCTCTATGGAAATTAATGCTCAATCAACAATAAAATAAATATAAAATAAAATGTAAATATATGATTTTAACATTTTTAAGGGAGTGCAAATCCAGCACATTCTATTTTTATTGCCATGACTGCATTTTTTTTTTTTTATTTCAGCAAATTTCTACCATAAAATTTTAATTCCATCTTTGAATTCATTTTACATTATTAGTAATATTTCTCTAACCATTAAACTCATATCAGACCAAAATATGCTGACATCAAGTTCTAAAACTTTTTAATATTATCTGCATATATTACAATTTCATAAATCATATCTCGCTATTATTTGTGCATTCAATTTAAAAACATGTAATAAAATTAGTTTGGTATTGATAGTTGATAAATAAGATAGTTAATTATTATCGCATGTACCATCTGTATATATTAAATTTATTTTCGTATGTTATATTTTATTTTCTTAAAATTATAATAATTAAAAACAAAAGAACATCAAAATTTAAAATTTTGACATACCTATAAATAAAAATTTATTATTGCAACACAAAAAAAAATATCACTATTTTATATTTTGTTAAAAAGAGTAATACAATAATATATATCAAAGTAAGTTATTTTTAACATTATTATTGTACACATGAAATTAATATTTTTTATATTATTAATATTGTTAAAAAAACATGTCGTTTTGTTGTTGAGGATAATCGTGATAGTTATTATTTTAAATATTACAGCTAATAATTTTCTTTCACCACTCAATTGCGATTTACAAGAGATATTACGAGTGTGTTTATACCATAAGCTAACGTCTTACCTATTTAATTAGCTTATAAATAAATTTGATTTGGTAGGACGAGTTTTTTTTTTTAAGAGACCGAGTGTATCTCATAAGATTCTTTGGGTAGCTTTTAAAACAAGCTCGTTGCATTTTTTTTTTTTAATAGGTTTTCAACTAATTTACTAGACACTTTTATCATACCAGCTAGCTTTTCACATCAACTATAAGCTACCAACTATAAGCTCAAAATGTACTTATAAGCTATCAATAGCCAATACATTTATTGATATAACTAGTACGTAGCTCGTGCGATGCACAATGTAGAGATATTAAACGAGTAATTTCCTTAGAGCCTGACCCAGATAATAACAGGATTGATCATACATTATTCACCTCTTTTAAGCAGCGTTATTTTTTTTAGCCATAATATTAAACCTAAGCATGTTAGGACTAGCGGGTAAGTTAATTTATATATTATACCGCTCACACATTTATTATAATATAAATTTAATTTTAGTATATATATTTATTTCTTGATATAAGATAAATTAACAACTTTACTTATTCTTGTTCACCTTATAATACTCAATTACTATTTTATTATAAAATTTGTTGTCATAATACTGTTTATTAATGTAAATAGTTTTAAATTATGTATATAAATTTAAGATAAAATACTGGGTATAAATGGTTTACTAAATATACACACATGTTTTTTCGAAGTTAATTTTTATAATAATTAAACAACTTTAATTTAGCAATTAAACAAAATAAATCTCTCTATAATCAAGATCTTTTTTTTTTCAATTTTCATCCTAAGGCTTTATAGTTTATTTAGCATACTATGAAATGGAAATATATTTTACAATTATTTCATTATGGAAAGAAATTAAAAAATAATATATTTATGTTGAAAGTAATATACAAATAGATCACATGTTCAAATTCTAAAGAATAGTTAATATATTTTAATTCTATTATCTAGCCATATTAGTAAAACATCTTGATGTGTTTGTTTATTATGGCATAAATGTAAATTATATTAACTTGAAGAATTATTTATTTTTTATATAACTAAATAAATTTAAGGCAATATATATATATATATATATTATATATATTAGTTTACCAACTTGATTTCGCCTGATTAACTAGAAGGAAAATATTTACCTAACCTGTTACGATTTTTTATAAATATTTTAGGATGAAAAGGAAATATTTGTAAGAAAAATTAATGATACGGTTAAAAATTAAAATATGCATTCATGTTTAACTTGACTAGAATATTATTAATACAAATCACGAAAAAATCGATTTGTGATTTATCATAATGGATATCAATGAAATTAATTGCAAATGTTAATAAATTGTTCAAGGGAAAAACTATTTTAATCATATTCAATCTGATTTGATTTGAAAATGTGTATATACAAGCATTTAATGCATGAATTTAAGAAGTTTTAAAAGAAGATATGCATTAATGTACCCAAATTTTCTATATACAATTTTAGTAAATCTTATGCTCTCTATATGTGTGTGTGTGTGCACGCGGGCGCGCATGCGATTACAAAATGTACATCCACAAACACGCTACACAAAGTCTTTCAAATTCACTTTCTTAAGCAATCAATTTAAAGAATGAAGATATTTTATACCCAATAAATGAGAGAATCTTTTCTCCAACCACAATATTTAAAATGGTAGTTCGACCGGTGACTGCACGTCAGTCGTCGGGTTTTATCACCATTAAATCAAAAGATATACATACATACTCAAGCGAGTGTCTGTTGATCAAACATACAATCATCGACAGGTCGAAATCTTCATTCAAAACTTACAATCATCGGCATGCTTACATAAGAGTCAAGTCAACTTCCATTTTCTACATGAACATGATCTTCCAAGAACATCAACAATATGCTATAAAGGCCCCATCATTTGAAAGATCCACTCATCAGACCTCAAGGGATAAGTTCTCCTGCCTTCTTCATATTGTCATCCAAAATCATTTTTATCCTAGGACTGGCTTGTTCTCTATTGGTATGCATCCTTGCCATCATGATGTTTCGCACTATATCAAGTAGGCCTATGATATTTTTTTCTCTTGCAACTAGAATAAGTGAATTAAAGCTCTCACACATATTATTGGTCAAAATATCACACTTAGGTGTTAAATTGAAATGAGACCTTCTTCACTAGCCAATAATAAGCCTTGGCATCCAGGGACTTCATTGTTTTCATTCTGACTTTGAACTCTTCTACTCTGGTAGATCTTGCAGTAGCCCAGAGTGCTTTCTTTATTGTCACACCTAAGAAACCATCTTTCTTCATGTTGTTGTGAAGGTGTTGAACACAAAATCTGTTTTCTGCTTCTAGGTACAAACTCTCAAAAGCTACTATTAGTCCCTTCTATTTATCACTCGTGAAGGTCCATGGAGATTGATCATTTATGCCAATATCATCCTCCAACAGAGACAAGAACCAAAGCCAAGAATCATTGTTTTCATCTTCAGCAACTGCCCAAGCTATTGGGAACATGTTGTTCTTGGGATCAGTCCCACGTGAAACCAAAAGCTAACCCATAGCACCCTTTTAGAAAATACCCATCAACCCCAACCACCTTTCTACAAGCTTTAAAACCTCCTTACAAGCTTTAAAACAAATATAAAACCTCTGAAATTGATTGAATACGCCCTCATTCTCAGTTAATTTTAGTATCACAATTGACCCAGGATTAGCCTTCAGTAACTCAACACAATAATCCCTCAATCTACTATATTGTTCCTTCACATCACCCTCAAGGAGCTGTCTTGCAGCAATTCCTGCCCTATTAGCCTGATGCTTAGATATGTTTGCCTTTAACTTAGAACACATGCGTTCTCTAAAGCCTATAATTTGTATCTTAGAATTCTTTTGGACTTCTTTCATAAAATTTTTTCCCGCCCAAGACGACTTTATAGACGAATTATTGATGCAGAGTAAAGCCTGTGATAGTATTCTTATTCAGAGAAAACGAAGAACACACAGAACCATTTTTCTAATTTTTCATATCTAATAAAAACCGCCTAGTACAATGCAAATCATACGGTTTTAATAATACTAAGTCCTAACCACATTTACTTAAAAGCCCAAACACAACAAGCCCAATACAACATAAATATAAATACTAATAATAAGAAATGGAATAACATTCAAACTAATGAAACGAGTCGATCATATTTGTCGAGATATGCTAATGCAATCTCGTCGGCATCATTCTCCCCCGGGTGGAGAGGATTCGCCCTCGAATCCGCAATCTCGTCGGTGTCCTGGACGACCCCGTCGACAAAATCACATACGTCAAAGACCATCGAGCGACCATCCTCCGAGCCGGATAACCCCCTACACTGCTTGGCGCGAGAAACGAATAAAATCGTAGACGACGATGGCAAAGGACCAGAACTGGATGACGACGGATGCAGGGCTATGAGGACGCCCTCAAATAAAAAACTATATGTGTTGAGCCATCCATCATGTACCACATAGCGATCAAATTGCCAAGGTCGTCCTAATAAAACGTGTCATGAATCCATAGGCACGACGTCACACCATGTCATGTCCTTATAAGAGGATCCGATAGAAAAAGTCACCAACACGCGTCGGGTGACACGAACAGAATCATCATGTTGTATCCACGCAAGAGCATACGGATCCGGATGCAGCTCACTTAACAACCCCAGTTTCGTCACAGCCTCGTTCGAAATCACATTCTCACAGGAACCTGAATCAATGACAAAACGACACACTCGACCACCAATGGTGCATGTGGATTCAAAAAGGTGGTGTCGCTGGATCGTATCCTCAAAAAGTTTGAAGACAAAAGAGATCGACGAAGGACAAATGCGTGACCCACATCTCCCGAAACATGCACTTCGGGAATCTCCAGCTCTTTACTGAAAATTGGAGGATCATCGTACGTAGTCGAGTCTGGCTCGTCAACAATCAAAGCTCGTGACCCTCTCGCCTTCGGGCACTGTGCCTGGTGATGCCCCGGGTCACCACAAGTGAAACAACGCGGACCACTAGACAGCCGATTGCCACTCCCCATCGTGGGGCCAACCACACGGCCTTCAGAAGGAGCACTCAAATCGAACGGAGTCTTCACCGCAGAGGGCGAGGTACCCAAAGTTCCAAGAGGCTCCTTTGTAGACGACGCAAAAGAAGTGTCCCCCTTCCGGGCCTGCTGCTGCTCAACCAATAAAGCCTGCTGATGAGCCTCAGAAACGGAAGCCGGTGTAAATATATTCAACACATCCTGAATAGAGACACGCAATCCCCCAATATAACTAGAAATCAACTGTTCCTGAGTTTCACGAATATCAACCCGAGCAAGAAGTTTATAAAAGTACTTAGTATAATCGTCCACACTACGTTGTCCTTGTCGAAGATTTTGTAAACGCTTATAAAGTACGGACAAAATTAAATGGTAAAAATTCCCGTTTAAGATACTTACGAAACTTCAACCACGACGTGATTTTTGATTTGCCCTGACGATGCCGCACACCCTTCAATTGTAACCACCAAGCAGCCGCTTGTCCACAAAGTCGAGTCGCCACTAAAGGTACTCGTCTATCATCCAGGATGCCTTTAAATCAAGCATCGACTCGACAGCGGCTAACCAATCAAGAAAGTCAGCCGCATTCAAACCCCCGATAAATTTCGAAATATCTACACGGAAAGAGGATTCCCATTTACCATCCCCTTCAGTCCCATGTCTGATAAAATGGGCCACACGTCCAGGCCCACCAAAAGCAGTCATGGCAATAAAATTTCCTCTGTCATGTCCAAAATCACGCCCACAATTCCCACCCCTAAATTGATGTTCTCTGCCTGTTAGAGTAGGATACCCGGCGTTCCAATCAGATTGGACGTATTCTACTTGTAAATACAATCTATTGGAATTATATTAATTAAAAGGCATTACTTTATTTTAAGAGTAAGCATTTATCATATATTTGCACTTAAGATAAAATCCCTAGATCACATATAGCTATAAGGTATGGTTGCGCATAGAGATGGTGATCATGGAAAATACCTTGAAAGCTGTGATCTTAAATACAGTTCCAAGTCGTTGAATGTTTCGAGATGGGATATCGAATAAATCCGGAAAAGACTTGAACATATGATGTATACTTGTTGGACAAGAATGTTGCATTCCATCAACATTAGCGTGGGACGCAAATACATATATGTGGGTGCTTGTTAGAGAACAAGTTCACTGAACATGACCGTATGAAAATTCTTAATGAAAGTTTATCATGTCGAATAAGAATTTTCATGTTACAATAGTACATGACTAATCCTTAGACTTGAGGCACGATGATAACTTTGTGCATATTATATTTTACTTTGATTTATCCTTTTGGTTGCTAGCACAATCGTATAAAGGGATATTTTGGGTATTATATTAGTATGTATGGAAGTTTGTCAGTGGCCAACAAAGGATTCGACACGTATGAAGATACGTGAATTTCCTATGTGTTTCATAGTTAGTAATTCAAAGTCCTTGGCCAAGGCGGGATGAATAGAGATTCATAAACGAATTACTAAACTTGAAATGGAATCATAGTTATTAAATCAATTTGGGTTTCGACAAAATCATACCCAAGATTTAATCGAGAAATTGGATGTCGAAAGGATTTTACATGTATGGACTTGTAATCGAAATAGGTTTACTCGCTATTCACTTAATACTAGATTCATGCTATTTGCTAGATGTTCTCATGATATGTGGGTTCTTGAAATTAAGGAGTTAATTTCATGATAAGAATTAATTAGATTAATTCAAATTACAAAGAGTTGTAAGCCCACTGCTAGTATTAATTGTGAACCTAAAAGGTCACACCAATTTTTGAATGAAGGTAAAATTCAAATAGTAATTCTAAAGATTTAGAATTAATTGACAAAACTAATTTGATTGGACGTCAATTAAAGGAATATATTAAATTAATCAATTAGATTGATTAATTGTATTTTTAGATATTAATTTAATAATTAATGAAATTACTAAATAAATAGTTGAAATTTAAAATTAGATTTTAAATTTCAAATCCAAATAATAATATGATTATTAAATGAGGAGATGGGACAAAAGATTAAAATAATAAAGTCTTGAAAAATTGTTTTCAAGAATTATTATTTTATATTAATAAGAATAAATTAATTATGGTGGTTTGGAGTTGTTAACTACTCTACATAATTAATCTTATTTTTATTAATACAATATTTAGTGGGAATAGTCCTATTCAAGAATGAATATTTTATGAAAATATTCTTGAAGACTTTTTATATTTTATGAAAATATTCCACCAAATATTATTATTTTATACTAAAATGTTTAGTATAAATATGGACATACATGATGTTCATTTTAATCCAAGATTTGATCTTAAGTTTTTCAAGAGTTGAAAAAGAGAGAAAAGAAGAAGTGTTCTTCAAAATCTAAAACAAGAAAGAGTTCGTGTAAAATCTCCTCAAAATATATTCTATACATATTGAATAAAACCGAGTAGTTTCTACTAGCGAAGAAACTATTTCGTAACCGAATTCAAAAAGTGGATACGATTAGAGGGAAGACATTTGGATTCCTAAAGCGAGTAACATCAACAAATAGAAGTTACCAAACCGGGAATTGATTTCCTCAACCATCTTCATTTTTGAAGGAGTTCAAGAACAAAGGTAAATTTTAATTTACTTACAACAAATCAAAATTTGTATTATTACATGTTTTAAATGATGACGATTCGTGCATCCGCTATATGTACGTATGGGTTGAGTATTTATATGATAAATACTTGTTTTTGAAACATAATTTTCCGCTGCGTATAACCCGTACGGTACAGGCGAACCCAACACTGCCAACATCAAAATTTCCTATGTTATCGCCACAATCACGCATAGGAGGAAAAAAATTGCCACGACTTGCACCAAAATCATCATCCCAAAACAATCCATTCGCAGTCCGATCTTCCGTGAAATTGGCAGATCCACGCCGACCAGCCCGTCGCCATCCACAATCTTCTTCAACACTGGCAGCTCCTCGCCGTAACTCACGGTCTGCAACTCACTGAAAATCGCAGCCTAGGGATTCGCACCTGTGGCCCACTCGTCAATTGACGGGGCTGCCGTGGGGCTGAAACCCGACTGGTGCCCGATGGTTAGCAGCAACATCGGGGTCGCGAAACCCGTCCTCCCGTGGTCGCCGGATATCCATATCTGGGTCGCGAGCCAAGTCCTCTTTAAATGGAATGATGTCCGACCACGTGGCATCACTATCACTGTTGTCAAACAGATGGAGTGGGGGCGGTTAGCGGGGCACCCCATCAAACCCTCGTCCACCCCGACCGCTTCTGGTGACCGCGAGACCGCCACGACCGCCGGCAACATCACGATTGCTTGTTGTTCTCGCACCAAATCAGCAAGAGTAAGACGTATATCATCGATTCCGGTTGAAAGATCTGTCACCCGAGTGTCAAACCAATTGCATCCGATCATCCATACATTGGAGACGCTCGTCAATTTCGGCATCTCGTCCCCTCGGCGGCATCGTCGGATCGTCCTGGTCGCTGATACCAAATGATGCAGAGTAAAGCCTGTATAGTTTTCTTATTCAGAGAAAACGAAGAACACACAGAACAGTTTTTCTAATTTTTCATATATGATAAAAACCGCCCAGTACAATGCAAACCATACGGTTTTAATAATACTAAGTCCTAACCACATTTGCTTAAAAGCCCAAACATAACAAGCCCAATACAACATAAATATAAATACTAATAATAAGAAATGGAATAATATTCAAACTAATGAAACGAGTCGATCATATTTGTCGAGATATGCTAATGCAATCTCGTCGGCATCAATTATTATAACTCCAAACTCAGCTGCCATGTTCATCATTGAAAATCTTAACTAGCCAACTACTGCCATGTTGGATTGGAGCAACATAAACTTTTCATTAACAACCCTCACTCTTGCACACTGCCATAAGCCTTCTGCTATCATTCAGTGTCAGAGCAAATTGACTTCCCACCCTTAAAGCAGTAAGTCTCAATGGCATGTTTTACATATGCTTTGCAACTGAAAAACAATCCTAATTTAAGGATTGGTTTCCTACTCTCAGTAGCAGGGTTGTACTTAGGGTATTTTGACATGGACAAGTCATCTTCATCATAACCAACCAAACTTCAAGTTCATCACTACTAATGACTGGTTGTAATGTATCCCTATATAACCTAGAACTAACATCAGCTCCCAACGTTTCTTTTGGGTTCAGAACTCTGCCCTAAGCCAACAAACTCAACATCATGATCAACAAATTTCTCATACAACTGATCATTCTCCATCATGTCATTGTCAAAATCAAGCAAAACATCACTATCATATATGATTATCACTATTATTTTCAACAGAAGGGTCAGGGTGGGCTTCTGTTTCAGGGGCTTTTATGTTGTAAATTTCATCAAGAAAGGAATTATCAATATCAGTCTCAGGTTCATCTTCTTGCAAACGAGGTTTATTAGGTTGTGGACGGTTTGAATGTTCAATGTGAGTAAGAACCTCACTATTCTGAGGAATAAACTGAAGAATATCAAGCACATCAGAATTTTTAATCAAGACTTTTGCTCCCTCATACCAAGAATTACCATATTGATACCAAAACCTAATATTCTGCTCCTCATAACCTAATTGTTTGGCGACATCATTCATTTCAGTCTGAGCTAACTTTTCCTCATCAACTCCATCAAAATAATCAACAAACTCCCCACGATAATACCTTGTAATTACTTCAATCATTTCCCCTCCATGGAAAATTTTCAAAGTAAAATATGTATCCTCATATAAGTAAGAAATATAAAAAGAGAAATCGAATTAAAATTTGATGATCATGCAGTTTATAGAAAAATTAAGCAGAGAATGAGTAAGATAACATACCTTAGATTGGCGTTTCATTCGTATCTGCTTGGTCTCTTTTGGCCATGGAATCAAGCTGGAATTTGATGAATTGGGGTTCTCAGGTGCGAAATCGAATTAGAAAATTGATGAATCGGAATGCTATTAGAAGGATTCGAGCTGTAATTTCATGAATAGGGTTGCAATCGGAGAAATCGAGTTTCGATTTGAGGAATCGAAGGAACATTTAGGGTTTTTTTTCTCAGGTGCGAAATCGAGTTAGAAATTGAGGAATCGGGCTGCAATTAGAAGGATTCGAGCTGTAATTTGATTAATCGAGCTGCAATCTGAGAAATCGAGCTTCAATTTGGGGAATCGAAGGAACATTTAGGGTTTTTCTTCTCAGGTGCGAAATTGAGGCAAAACAAAATGAAGTAACTGAAACCCTAAATTCGATGTTAGATAGGTCCGTTCACTACTAACGGAGAATAGACGGGCAACTGACAGTCGGTGAATAACGTTGTTGACAATTCCATACTATGGGTACTGAAATATATCCGAAGTGTAAAAGGTGGGTACTAATTCAAAATGGTCCATTTGAGTATGGAAATTGCAATTACCCTATTTTTTATCATTACAACTTTATAGCTATAAACAGAATTATTAGTATAATCAATATATTAATAAAAATTGATACAGTCATAGTTATAAAACTCCAATTAACTTCTGTATTTTATGTCTTCTATATACATTTGACAAAAATTCTATGGAGCCATCGGATGGTTTTCTTATGGAGTCTTAATATATTAACACTAAGGTTGTAAACGAATCGAATCAAAGCGAATACTCAGAGATTCGATTCGGATTCGTTAAAATATTCGAAGATTCAAATTCGTATTCGATTCGTTAACGAACTTATTTTTTGATTCGTATTCGATTCGTTTAGAATATTCGAACATATTCGATTCGATTCGAAATTCGTTTAAAAAAAATTATAATTAAAAAATATTATAATTACAAATAATAACTTTTATTTTTCATATATTTTTAGGAAAATTTGTTAATTTATGATATTTTTACTTTTTATATCATAAAAACAGTAGGAATATAACAATATATATATATATATATTATATATATATATAGTATAGACAAAATGTATACTATATATAATTTATAAAATTTATATAATTATTGTTAACGAACCGAATGTCTACAAATTCGAATTCGGATTCGTTTAACTCTCGAATATAGAACATTATTCGTATTCGAATTCGAATCACGAATATCGAATTCGAATATCGAATCGAATCTAAACAATTTGATTTGTTTACAAGCCTATTTAACACCTGCCTAATTGTATGATACAATTGGTGAATAATGTGGATGGCTCCTTAGCAAAACTATTACATTTGATCTCTTTTTGTGTTTACAATTAAATTAATTTACGCATTGTTTTTTGCAGTTTGGTTGGAGTAGGTGTTAGTATTACCCTCGTTGATGTCCAATTTATTAGAATTTACAGGCAATTATAAAGAATAAACTATGTCAATTAAGGGTGTGATTGGATATGAATTTGATTGTTTTTTTTTTTTTTTGTTAATCAAAGTTAATTTTAGAAAATATAGTATGATTCGTTAGTGGAAATTTAAGTTTAAAATAATATTTAAATAAACTAATTAAAGTTGATTTGATGTAAAAGTAGGAGAAAAATGATTGAAAGTGATGATTAGTTAAAATTATGTGAGTGCATAAATAATGAATTAAAGTTGATGTGATATATAAGAATGATTGGTTGGTATTATTTAATTATATTGATAATACTAGTACAATACCAGTGTATTACACGGGTGTTGAATTAGAAAGTTTTTGTAAAAAATATTAAATTGTTTATTTTCTTAAAAACTAAAATAATTTAATTTTATATAAAACATTACTTTGGGTTTTAATTGAATTGTCAAATTATATTTTTTTAATCATAATAATTAAACACCCGTACATTAAATAAAAATGTCAACCCATGTTGAATTTTTTTACTTATATCATATAAAAATATCGATATTATTTACTATTACATAAGTACAAAAATATATATCTTAAGTAAATAGAAATATTATGGTGATATGTATATGCATCAGTGTGGAATATGTTTATTTAATATTAAGCAAAATAGATTAATTTTTTTTACTTAACTAGATGCCTAATACATCAAGTGTCGTATCAGTCGTGCTTCACAGTTTTTTAACTTTATATGTAATTTTAGAATTTAATAATAATTATTTATTTTTATTACATTGACAACATATCAATTAGATTTGAAATAAATATCATTTTTAAACGAATACATACTAATTTCTATTACTTTACAATATAATTTATAGTTTTATTTGATATAATTTATTAGTTTGATAAATAAATTTAAATTTTATCTATAAGGATATATATTACAGTTTTGTATCTATTCATAGATAAAAGTATTTTATATCCTTATTAGTAATATATTACTAATAGGCCTAATTCATAGATAAAAGTATTTCATATATATATATATATATAAATAAATAGTAAAATACAAACGGACCTCATAATATCAATTCAAATGCAACACACTAATTAAGATTTTTTTTTTCTTGACAATATTTATCCTATTTAATGGATGTTATGAGAAACGATGGAGATGAGATATGAAGATACACTGTGTATTAGATGGAGGGTTAAAATTGGAAAAATATGAACAAAATATCTAAAACGACATTTATTTTATCAATGATCAATTAAGCCAAAGCGACAAATAATAAAAATAGGAGGGAATATATATTATTATATATTTTAGAATGACACATGTTACTTGTGCGACTTATATATGTTATATTATAATAAATTTTCTATCTTATAACATATAACTACATTAAACATAAATATATTAATTGATAAATAATTTTATTTCTAATTAATTTTAATAAATAATTTTATTATTATTATAAAGATAAATCGAAACTCATCAAAAGATGATAATTTGATATATTATATATGTAAAACCGATAAGAAATACAAAAGTTATTAACTTTTAAAATATAGTGCAATTCAATGGTTATAATAGAAAATGATATTAAAATACAATTAATACAAATATTAATTTATATCTAAGCCTAACTCCAAAGCATGATTTTTTGCCAAATACGATTCCGAAGCATAAGAATTTGCCACGTAGGCTCAACGCATTCTGAAATTATATATAGAGGTGCGACTTTTATGTGTTATATTATATTAAATTTTCTACCTTATAACATATAACTACATTAAACATAAATATATTAATTGATAAATAATTTTATTTTTTAATTAATTTTAGTAAATAATTTTATTATTATTATAAAGATAAATATAATATATTTATTTTATATATACAATGTGGATGTCAAATCGAAACTCATCAAAAGATGATTAATTTGATATATTATATATGTAAAACCGATAAGAAATACAAAAGTTATCAACTTTTAAAATACATGTGCAATTCAATGGTTATAATAGGAAATGGTATTAAAATACAATTAATAAAAGTATTAATTTATATCCAAACCTAACTCCAAAATTTGATTTTTTGCCAAATAGGATTCCGAAACATGAGAATTTACCACGTAGGATCAACGCATTCTGAAATTATATATAGAGGGGATTGATGATAGTGAGATTGAATTAAAATTTAGTTAAATTTAAGTTTTGATTGATTTTTGTATTCGTCAAGTTTGTATCCGATCACACCCTAATTAATCCAAAATTATGTTATTGATGGCGTGTGACATCGTTTCCTTTTAGTTGAGTGTAGATAGTTAAAAATACATTAAAAGTTAAAGCGTCAAAATTAAAATAATTGAATTTGATTGGATATAAGTTATTTTTGGATTTGTTTCGATTTGTATTAAAATAATTGAATTTGATTGAATATAAGTTATTTTTGGATTTGTTTCGATTTGTAATCAGAGAAAATTTTGGAAAAAGTTTATTGAGTTAGGTTTGAGTGATATATTGATTTTGTATTAAAATAATATTTAAAATATTACAATTAAAGTTGATTTAAAAGTATGAGAGATGTGATTATAAATGATGGATAGTTAAAATTATATAAATGGATGAATAATTAATTAAAGTTGAAATGATGTGTGAGAATAATTGATTGATATTATTTAAATATAATGAAAATATTAAAACGAGTTTGATTGAATTAAATTTAAATTTGATTTTAGCTAAAAAAAAAAATAATAATATATCCGGTCACTATAGATAATTTGTATCCAAACATGACTTTGGCTTATTGGGCGTTATTTTCACATGATGGAATATATCGTTTGGTGCCCAACATTTTGCTTTAATATGGTAATGGTCAACTATGGTCAGATAGCTATTTTTAAAAATATTCTAACTACTTAAAAAGTGAAAATCTGAAAGTAACTAATTTAATCTTTAGTTCATACTCCAACTACATTTCCTCCTACATGTCGATACCACATAGCTTTAACTACCGCGCTTACTACAAACGAGAAAATACTATGAAGCCAATGGCTGACTCTTTTATGGAGCCGACACGTAGGTCATGTAGAGTTAATTATTTTTTTACATGGCTTACGTAGCATTATAACATTGGTGGTTGGTTCCATAAAGGAGCCAACCATTGACTCCATAGCATTTCTCTACTACAGACAATAGCTCGGTATAAACCAAGGATCAGCCAGCCCTAGCGGGTTTAGCCTGGATTTAAACGGGCTACTAATAAAAGGACCTAACCCTAAACCTAGCGGGCTTCGGGCTATACGGGCTATAATAATAATAATAATAAAAATAAAAATAAAAAATTACAACACTTAGTTAACGATTTTTTTTCAACGGCTATTTAGTATTTACCACTATATATATACAACTACACTTCATATATGAACACAAATTACAAACTTTTAAATAACATATTATTTCTCAATAAAAAAAAATGTCCGAACTATTACTTATAAGTACCATTCGACTAGTTATTTGGTACGCTTCGGGAATTTTCACAATATAGCATACTGTTGAATTTATATTATATCACTATATTCTATGTGTTAGGTCTTTATCTCATTTATTTTTTATTAGCTGTTCAGATTGACTTAAATATTTTGCTGTGAAATAGAATAAAATTTGTTAATAATTTTCTATTAAAATAATAATAATACATTATAACTCATAATTACATGTGAAACAGAATAGCAAAAATTGTAATATACAAGGAACCGATGGACATATTCCTTACCTTTCTAAAAACATATACACCACCCAACTCAAGTTAAACGGGCTAGCCCTAGCGGGCTTCGAGCTAAACGGTTCGGGCCTAAAAAGCTCGGATTTAAACTGGCTGCCAATAAAATGACCTAACCCTATTTTTTTCGGGCTAAACGGGCCGGCCTGTCGGGCCAAGGACCATTTAACATCTCTAGGCATGGTTTTGAAAACCGGACCGAACGGTTGAACCGGGAACTGGGAATCGGACTTCAATCCGGTCCGGTTTGGATCATAAAACCGATAGGCAATCGAACCGCCCAAGAACCATTTGAACCGGTCCAAAACCGGTTGGTTCGGTGAACCGAAACTGGTTTGAACGGTTCAACAGTTTTGGATTTTGAACTTGTTAGGAGTTAATTGTGATGCCATTTAAATAACCCAAATTTTTTATTTGTGTTTTCAATGTGGGATGTGTTCACATATAAAGGTCCTTGTTGAATTTATTGAGCCAATATTGGGGTTTACAAGCAAAATTGTGTTGATTAAAAGAAAAATGTACTATTTTCTGTATGAGATATCTATTGGGCTATATCTATTCTCAATTTATTGAAAAAGAAAGAGGCAATTTATTTTTATTTGTTATGCACATAGTTTGTATTTTTAATTTTTTAATCAATAATAAAAAAAAATTAAAATATTATTTTAAAATTAAAATAGAGTTGTTTCTATTCTCTATATTTTGTAACTTAAATATATATTAAAATCTTAAATATAAAAAAGTAAAATTAAAAAAGTTATCAACATTATTAAAAAATGTTGGTTGTATTTATTATTGAACTCTTATTTAGAGAAACAACATACACTATAAAATTAATGATAAAAATATATATAATTATATATTATGCATATAGATGAAATAAAAGTTTGAATATTCATTAAACCCGATCGACTACTTATCGGACCAGTGAACCATTGAATCAGTAGTTTCACCGATTCGATGACCGATTCGGTTTTCAGAATCATGAATAAAGGAGAGCAGTGAGGATGAGGCAAATTCTGTGAAGAGCTCGGCTATCCCACCCCAAAGGAGCTGACCAAAATCACTTGAAGATTGGCTTCTGACAACACATTTAATGCGGGCAGGCATATGCCCATCGTATTGACGAGAAACAATCATCGGGCGTGGGTCCTACCCTGTAGAGCTACATGCCGCCATAAAATCACATTAAATGACAATGTGTGAGCATCAAGAACCTCACTCGTGACTCTTATAGTATAAATACCCCTCAGTTATTGTAAAAAAAAACAAGCAAATTCAATCACCCGCTCCAAAAGACTACCAAGTGTAATTGAAAAACCTAATTGTTTACTATATAAAATCAGGGTCATCCGACTTCATTCTCTATTAAGTGTATTTTTATTTAGGGAATTTTCCTAACCGTTGTTACATATTTTGTGTAACAACATATTTATGACCTGCAGCCGAGCAGAGTCGAGTCAAACTCGTGCTCAAGGTGCTTGATCTCGAGCTCGACTCGTTTATCATTATTAACGAGCCGAATTCGAGTCTTAACAAAGCGATTTTGAGTTTTAACGCGCTGAACAATAGAAAATTATATAAAAATTATCTTTTCGAGTCTTAACGAGTCTTATCGAGTCGAGCTGAGTCCAACAAATTAAAAAAATAAGATTCAAACAAGTTTGATTTCTACTCACTTATCAAATGCTGAGCTGGACTCAAGCTTTAACGAGTCGAGCCGAGTTTATAAACGACTCGTTTCGTTTAGCAACTATATTGCCTACGAAATCAATTTAAGGGGCAGTGATGTAATTAAGCATACTGTAAGGACTAACGTATGATCCAAATACACGTCAGAAATTGCATGTGTCGGTTGAAATATGAAAGAATAACATATACATTGAAGCCCAAGCCCATCAAAGAGCCTGACCGTAGACCCCATAAACTGAGCGAATTAGCTGGGGATTTGATTGATACGACCAAAACTACCATTTTCGTGCTTGATGTGACGTTGCATCTCAGTTTTCCACCTCAAATGCTCAATTCAAACCAAATATCTTCAAACAATATTGTGAAACGACAAAAATACCCTCCTATTTATAATTAACTCGAATCGATCATAGCTCGATGAAGGTTGTCACGTGAGAGCACGTGGCATTACTTTACATTAGAATTTGGAGATCGCGTGCGTTCGTTCGTGCTGCCTACTTTTTCTTCTGTAATATTTTTTTGGGAGCGGCTACGGTATCATGCCGTTATTTTAACATAAACCATTGGATGTTGGTAGTTAATGATTACTCACAGAGCCGGTCCTGAAAAATTAGAGGCCCTGGGCCAAGCGATAAATAGTACCCATATTATTTTATAATATATAAATAATTTATCATATTATAAAAAATGCTTAAGAATAAAGATTATAACAAAACTATAAAATTTTATACAAAAAAAGTTAACAAGCGCTAGCGTTCTCATATTTTTTATTTTGCTATCAATTAAATTGATTTTCTAACAAAAAGGATTATTTTAGTAAGTCAACTGATAAATAAATTTGGCAAAATAGATTATTTTTTAAAAAAAAATTAATTCAAAAATTAGATTTTTAACTATTCGAAATAAGTCTCTAGCGGGCTAGGCTAGACAATTCATGTACAATCTCATACCTATACAAACCCATAACAAAGTTATAAAAGATTAATTAACATAACCTAAAGTAATTAGTTATTAGTAAAATTTCAAATTGAAAAGCCCAAACATAAAATGGGGTATTAATAATTGAGAAAATTATCCCTGTGTCACCAACATTTCTTCTATAAGTACAAAAATATAACAGTCAGTTTTTTTATTCCGCATTAATGAGTATTACGAGTGATTAAAGATTTTTATATTCCACAAATGTCATTTGTTTGACTTTCCTGTAAATATTAATTGAATAATTAGCTTTGTATAAAAAAAGGCAAGAATCAGATTTTTAGAGAATTGCGATACGCAATTGATATCTTTATTCAATATCAATGTCTCAATTCCCAAAAAAAGCATCCTTCTTTTTTGCAGACTCTTCCTCTTCACCACCTTCGGAACAAATCAAACCTTCATATCCTCTGAAACTCCATTTTTCTTCTGCCAAGCTTTACGGCATATGTCCAAAAATAAAGAACAAGGCTATGTTTCTGATTCATCATTCGAAGACCAAATATGAAGCCGAATAAAAAAAAAAAACGATGGTTGCAGAAGACGGTGGGTGGTGCCCCTCAAAATTTGTGGGCCCTGGGCGGTCGCCCTGCTGGCCCTGCCCCAGGGCCGGCTCTGATTACTCATTAGATTTAATAGTGATGCACATTAGCAATATGTATCTTATTGTAGACAATTTTTTTTTTTTAATAAAACAATATAGTATTACAGTTAGTGGGCCGCACCAACTGTATCTAAAGCTTTTATTTTTTCCCTTAATAACTTATGAGAAAAACACATAGAATTTTATATATTATAAAATTCTATATATTCAGTATACCATGATCGTTTTTAAGAATAAAATTTAATCATACTGTTAGACAATTTGGCCAGATTTTCGTTTTCAATTATTTAAGAAACAAAACTAATTTCAATTTATTTCTTAAATATGAATCCCATAAGAATACCTTCTTTTTGTAACAAAATTGGAGATTCTTATGTAAAAAATGTGTTAACTATTTATGAAAACAATCCAAATACAAATTAATTTAAAAATTGTTTGTATAAATTTTGTTTTTTTTACCAAAATTCGTATCCATTTTTTTAACAATTTTGGAGATTATGCGAAAAATGTGAGATATTTACTTTCAAAAAATTGAGATTTTCAATTGAGATATCCCAACAACAACGGATTTTCAAATTTTTTATCCCATTTAAATTAATTTTATAAATTGAGTGTGTAAATATATTGATTTGCTTCTCATAAATAATCATAACTTACCTAATTAGTAACAATATTTATATAAATATTTTAATTTTTCTTTCTAAATTTTTAATTTGCATGTTGTGCGACAAAGCACTAATTGGTTTATCATAATTTATAACCATAAATGTTGCAAACGTTTTGATTCTTTATAATATAATAGTTTATTTGATAGTTCGGAAAATGACCATTTAGTTTATTATTTTAATACCGTAGGTACATGATTCTAGAAGTAATTGTTTACTTATATTCTGATTTTTGGCATTAATTTTGTAAATCCATGAGGGATAAATATATCAATTACTATTTTAGATTATTTTATATTAACTTTTTTTATTATGAATACCTTTATATTTTATCATATAAATAAGAAATCACAGTGATTTGTAATTAACATTTATGAATAAGTATCTATTGTAATATTGTGATAAATATCATAATAAAAATTCCTAACTGATTTTTTTTGTCATGCATATTCAAATGATATTTCTAGAAACCAAACCTATCGAATAGTCACTTTTTTAAATACAGATTGCCGAAAATCACGGAATATGATTTTGTTACCAAAATAATAAGAAATAGAAGGGATTCGTAATTTATATAAAGAGTTGTATTTCTATTGTGATAATTATCACAAAATAACTTTTAATATACAAAATTGTATTTCTATTGTAATCAATATTATATTTTTTTATCTGACTAAGCGTTTGTTTTTTAAATCAATTTGTTTTAATGTCATAGTAAAATTTCTTAAGATTTCATAAGCAATTATTATAATAAATTTAATATTTTTTTAACTAATTAATTGGTCATGATCCATCAAAATTATTATTTATTACATTTTATGCAATCAATATAGTTTTTTATATGCAATCGAATAGTTATGTACTTTTTTTAACCAATGATCAAATTTTAAAACATAATATCATTATCTAACTTATAATTTAAATATTATATGCACTTATAATACTTTCTGTTTAAAATATAATAATATTATTATTAATTTTATTATTATATGCATACAAATAATTTACAATACTTTATTTACATCTGTGCAAATACACAGGGTCGAATACTAGTTTATATGAAAGTCATGCTACTAACCGAATTGCATGATTTGAAACATGTAGATATAATTCATTAATTTGATTTCATTTTTTTAAGAAAATATAAAAGTATTTTTTTACTATATTTCCTTTAATAGTAAGCCCCAACTTATTTAATTACAAAGTCAAAGTTATTATTTTAAATTATTCTAACAAACTCTTTAAATATATACTAGTACAAATCACGTGTGATGCACGGGTAAAGGACATATGTTAATATTTATAAACTAAAAATGTTCGTTAAATTATATTATAATTTAAAATTATGAAATAAATATGTAATACAATTTACCTATATTAACTTATTAAAAATGATACATGAAATTTAAATTATGAAAAAATTACATCAAGCATGTCTATTTAATAAATCAACTTAAAATTACATTAAATTATGAAAATATGCTAAAATTTGAAAATTATATCACCTTCATTTTATAACAAATCAACTTAAAATTCGACTTTCATACTCATACTAAATAAAATTCATACCACTTATTTGGCTTTCAAAATTTTCTAAATAAACTTCTATCCATGTCAAATAAAATTCATACCATTTAAATTCAGACATTGAATACAAAACTAAATCGCCACTTTATACCATAAATTCATAAATTTATTAATAACAACACATTTTCCACCAAAAATAAAATGCTATCAAATACATTAAATAAAATTTTTCACTTTATGCGAAAACTGAATTTATTAATTTTGTCAATTTTATACTATAAATTGATTAATTACTTTTTAGAGACGAGATTTTTAAAAAATCTTTAAAATAGATTAACAAATTTAGTTATTTTAAAAATTTTAGGCGGAATTTTACGGCATGCTTGTTTATCAATTATTTCACTCACTTTTTAATTCATATTCAAAATTTAACTCAATTTTAACTCAACCTCACTATCTTTAATATTATTCATATAATTAATAAATACAACTCAATCATTCTTACACATTACATCAACTTTAATTCACTATTCATCCACTCACATAATTTTAACTACATATCATTCTCAATCATTTTCAATCATTTATCTCATACGTTTACATCAAATCAATTTTAATCATTTTATTTTAAACATTATTTTAATACATTTTTAAAATTCAACTAAAAAAATTCATTTTTAAAATACATTTTTAATACAATTTTATACCATAAAAATTGTTCAAAAATTCATTTGTGATGCTAAACTAATATCCGTTTGTGCAATTCCCTAAAACAGGTTATTACTAAAAAATTTGTTCAATTCACTAAAATATGTAATTATTAAAAAAAATAGTAAAATAAATAAAACATATTATTGTTGAAAATTATTCATCACTAATTAAGTTTGTTCAACTCGCTCTAATCTATTAGTATTGAACAATACAAGTTAATAAAAGATATGTGATGCTATTTTCTAGGAAAAAAACTTTTCACAAATAAATTAATTATTTATACTATATTTTCTAGGAAAAAAAACTTAATTATTTATACTATATTGTAAATAAAAAATGCAATTCTTTTATATTAATTAATTCATTCACTACTTTAAGAATAAGTGATTGAATAAAAAATGTTCAAATTTATAATAAAAAAAATGAAAAATTTATTTCATAGTATTATAATTCTAAGTTATTTGGTTTTCTTACAGAAATAATGTCTATCCGAGCCTAATTATGAAATATGAGATGTTGTCTCGTAACATCTTGAAACGGGTCTGACACTTAAACTGAGCAAATTAAAAAATTAAATATATAAATAAATATCAATTATCTTATTAATGAATGAATTGTAAATTACTATATTCTATTTATATTTTAATTATGTTATCTTTTGTTTAAATTATTTAATATTATCAGTATTTAATTATTAGAATACTTAATGGCGTAAAAGGTAGTAAGTGCTTTATTTATGCTATACGATTTCACAGAGAAGAATTATAGTGTGTATGAAGCAGTGCTACTACCGTGCGCCCTGACACACTTAAGTATTTGCGTGAACAACGAGACGCTAGAATTTTTCTCTTTTTTATTATTATTATTCGGAAAGAATAAAATATTAAAATGCGAATGCAAGAAACAAAAGAACACGTGGGACCCATGTGAGCAGTATTCTGAGACACTCTGTAAACCTGACACAAAATTTGTGGAAGTAGCGTGAATGTATTCTCTCTCACACAGTTGATGGGGCTTTTTTGAGACTGTGCGTTTCTCTTTCACACACAAGCAGTGGTTGGCAGCATTTCGGTTGCAAATTTAATGAGCTCAACGTATTGTAGGCTGCCCTAAGGGGACGTGGTCGGTCTATGCAGTCAAGTCAAAAAAAGTCAAAACGTGCACAGGCCGACGGCTAAGGCCGGCCTATATAGGCCGCCGAACCCCAAGGCGGCCCACTTCCCAAGCCCATTTTGACATTTCCCTCATTATTTTTTTTACTACTTTACAAGTTATTGTACTGTTTAAAAATTTCTGAATAGCTTGATACTCAAAATTAAACTATACATGATGTGTATATAAACACCTCAATCCGATCCAATAAGGACACGTTTGTTTGTCGGGATTAGATTGGACAAATTTTATGTTGTGGTACAAGATTGAATTGTTGAGACGCCATTTGTCATCTATTCTTGAGGGTCGCAGTCTAAATTAACAAATGTAAGATAGACTCATTATTTATGTCCTAGTCGTATCTTATCTAGGGAAGCAAACAGGCCAAAGCTATAACTATATTCACACAAATCTGGTAATCCGCCAAACAACGTCGGAAGATGTCCTGCGTACGTAAAGCCTCCAACCCTCATGTTAGAATTCTTTTCCAAACGTTTAATGTTTGTTGTATTGTAGTGATCATAATTGTGCCTCCAGACTTTCATGCATGTTATGCCACTATTTATACAACTTTGGTTCATGACTCGTTTCTGAATGAGTTAGTTACGATGTTATTTTGAATATCATATTATTGCTGAACTTTTCAAAAATTATAATAAATATGTAAAAGAGGGACAATTTTTCCTTAGGACTTGTCAGTGTCAGGGTTTGAATGCTACACGAAGAACATAAGTCAGATGACAAACTTGATAACGTTATAACTTGTTTTTCGCCCTTGTACGTTGAATGCTTCTTAGTTGATGATGAGTTTTGAGACGTACAATTTTGATTTCCTTCCCAATTCCCCTTATTATTATTAAAGAAGAATAAAGTACCATGGCCTAGCCCATCCCGACTCGAACAGGCCCAGAATTGACTTGTGGTCAACGAGCTTTGAATCGAGCCCGTAATTTGATTGGGCCAAACCGTCGGATCGGTTTCGGACCAGAATAAATTATTTGGTATTTTTATTTTTTCAATTGTTTTTATTATTATAATGAAGCAGACCAATTAAGAACTGGCAGTTCATGAATCGGCGGAACCGCCAGCTTACCAAACCAACCCGTATATGATTTTGGGCCGGTTCAGGACCTCTAAAACTGCAGCCCAAAGTGATTCTGACCAAAATCGGCCCGAAGCCGCCATTTAACCATGTCTAATCATCACTACATTGACTACCTTTTAAGTCTACCCATTTCGTTGTTATACTCAATTGTTCTGTACTCCAACTTTTGTTACTTATGTTAAATTCTAATAATTTGCAATTATAGTTTTTAAAAGCGTATCACTATTGCGCCTATTTTTTTGTTGATTCAATATTATTGTGATTTCAAGTGACAATTTGAGACTTTTTAAGATTTTGAGATTTTATAAGATTTTCAGATTTTAGAGGAATACTGTAAAATCTTAGGGGTGTGTATTCAATTAGGATTTCTAAAGACAGTTTAAGACTTTAAAAATCTTGGTTTATTCAATTTGGATTTGTTAAGAGTTGATTACCAATCCTTTCGGAGCACACGACTCGTGTTCGACACCACACGATGCATGTGTAAGTTGGATAGCTCAAACTTCATTTTCTCGGCGTATTTTGGCTTCTAATTCATTTTCAGCCCCACAATAGTCTGATGACGGCTGATGGACGTATAACATGCCGTTTCCGGTCGTATTCCGGCAACTCCCGCCGCCCTCCGGGAAGGTGACGAGTAACAGCAGCTTCCGGCCGCTCGACTTCCCCATCATTGTGTTATTTACTGATCGGCGACGTCTCAGGAATGATATAGGGGGTCTTACATGGCGTCCCGGTAGTTTTCCGGCGAGTTCCGGCCAGCTCTCCTCAGCCCGGCGTGCGCAACTGCTTTTCCAGCGTCTTCTACGGTACGATTTCCGGACAGGTCGAAGTCGGATATTAGCGGCGCTCTATCTGGTAGTCGTCGGAGCTCCGGTGGAGGGCTTGGTCGGCCACCAGCTCACAGAACTTCCCTTCCATGGCAGCTCTCACGTGGACGTGGTGAAGGGAAGATACGAAGAAGATGAGTTCTTCTTTTCCAGTGAAGTGACAATTATGCCCCCAACTTAAACATCTTGTGGGCTGCTCCATTACTTGCTTATTAGTGATCATCTTGGGCCGGCGCTGCTACTTTGCAGCTATTGATTCATATTAATGAGGGTCTTATGTTGAGCTCGTTACACTGCACAACCACATCCCGTCTATTTCCGTTTTATGCTGTTTTCGACTCAAAAAATTAATTCAACCCTATTTCTTGTCAAAACTAAAAATAATACATCTCATCATATATAGCTTAATAATATTAATTCAACCCTATTTCGTCGAGCAAGCAAATTGTTATCTTATGACTTGTTTAAGGAACCATCAATCGTATGACTTCGTCGAGCAGGCCTAAGAAACTTTTTTTGTCCCGGCTTCAAATGTGACAGTTAAACAACGTTTAGAAAGAGAGGATCAACAATGGATGTACGACGATCGAGGTTGACCATAACAAATTTGGAGGCTTAAATGATACAGAGTGGTTGGAAGAAGGCCAAACGAATGGCACAAACAACCATGCTAACTAGTGAAGAGAATTGCGAATAGCGTGATTATTTTACTAGTACTAGTGGAACCGACGAAAATACCGAATACGAGGCAACTACGCCAACAATTACTAGATTGTTCAATGCATCATGCATATTCTTTCATCAAGGTAAGTTAGGTAAGCGAACTACGAGAACTTTGATTCTCAATGTACGAGATACACATACAACTTAATTGACGTGCTATAAGTTAAACTATCTTTTTTTGATTGAAAATATTTCAACTTAATTGATATTTTAAATCATCATATGTGGTGTAAATTATTATTATTATTATTATTATTATTATTATTATTATTTTATTATTATTATTATTATTATTATTATTATTATTATAATAATAATAAAATAATAATAATTATTATTATTTTATTATTATTATTATTATTATTATCTTGGAGAATAAGTAAGAAATTAAATATCATTATAAGAGATCTTGTCTTGTTGGAAAAATTAGGAATATGGTTTAGGAACTTAATTTAAAGGACTCCATATCTATGGTTTTAGGTTGTTGAATTTTGAATAATTCGTATGCTTCCTTACATCAATATGTCAACTAACCACAAGTCCAATATTTTTACCCCACGTTCCAATTCTTAATAAATAAATGAATAAATTGCAATGGGTCGCTGGTTTGAGTCGGTTCAGCCCAAACAGGACAGAAACTTTCGGGTTGATTCTGAACTAGGACCCGACTCATTGAACTGGCCGGTACCTATTGTCGGGCCAGTTATGTTTCATATAAAATGTGAATCAGATTCGGTGGTTGGCCATGTCTAAGTTTGAGAACTTTGGACATTATTTATTTGTTTGGTTTTATCGAAATTACTTATTTGTTTTATCACTTATGGAGTAGTTTGCTTTCTAATGTATAGGGTTGTAACATGGCCTTATTGGAAATAGACATGGTCAAACCTCGGGTTCGGGTTGAAGTTGCCATTTTGTGGCCAGGGTTTGGAGGAACTTGAACTGACCCGAACAAGCAGTTCGGATCAGGTTCAAATCGGTTCGGTTGGTTCAAACGATTACAGCCTGGACCGGTTTTTATTTAAAAACAAATGGTGGGGGGAGGGAGGGGAGATAAAGAAATGATATTTTAACTCGTAAAATATCAGTCAAGTTGCTTACGTATACCTTACCTTAGAAATCAAAGCCTTAAATATAATAATAAAATGTTGCTGCAATTTGTATTATACATACTTTTGTACTTAACAATCCATAATGTTTTTCGTGGTAAAATATTTCATAACTTTTATAATTATTCAAAATTTGCAAATTTGCTTGGAGCATCTCCAATGTAACTTTTGACATTATAAAAAGTCATTCATATCATCAATTTTTGAAAGTGTGTCTCTATTTTTTTCTCCAATACATCTTGTCATGAACTCTTTCATGATGAGGTGAATGTCATTTAATGTTGACAATGTTGAACACACTTTCTAATATCTAACACCATGTTAAACATGATGACTCATCAATTTACTTTATATTTGTTTTAATTTTTTATTTTTTTTGTATCAATAAATTATTTAATTGGTCCATCTATGCAAATAACTTCTTATCAAATTGATGCATTGGAGATATTAGTTTCATTGAAATTTTTAGTCATTTAACATTAATTCAATGTGGATTAACATTACAATCACTGATTGACATGTGTTAAAAATAATGGTTTTTCACACTTATAGCATTGGAGATGCTCTTACATATGATCATACAGTCATCCGTAAAAATGGACACTTTTATGGTTAAAATGTAGCCAATGTTGTGAATTATTGATGTTCATATAGTTCAAATTGCGTTTTTCAAATTATAGGTTGTAAAATCTAAATACACGTATAACATAAGTTGGAAAAAAGTATTTTATCCCTAAATAAACAATTTTATATAATAATAATAATAATAATAATAATAATAATAATAATAATAATAATAATAATAATAATAATAATAATAGAGAGAGAGAGAGAGAGTGCATGGATTTATTTATTTATTAAAATAAAAAAAATCAGCGGACAAAAACCAAAAAAATTTAAAAACATGTGAACAAAAATCAAAATCATGAATTTTGAGAATACGTTTTTATTTAAAAAAACGTATTTTCAAAATACGTATTATAGTGTAAAGCGTATTTTCGGAATACGTTTTACTGTAAAATCTCAAATTATAGAATAAAACGTATTCACATAATACGTTTTAAAAAAAATAAATAAAACGTATTTTAGTTATACGTTATACAAATAATTAAGAACTAAAACATATTAATTATTTATAAAACGTATTATCATAATAAGTTTTATAAATAATTAAGAAATAAAATGTATTTAGATAATATGTTTTATATTTCAAAATTAATGAATAAAAAAATTAATATATAGTATGTGTTTTGTGTTTTGGGCTCGTCTGAACTCGAAATTGAGTTCCGTTTTCCTATACGTAGCTAACGAACTCCTCTATTCAATAATGCATACATGACCAAATTACTCTTGAAATCATATTCTCCCAAAACTCTTGACCTACCATTAAACGTGTTTCATGCAATTTTTCTTTTTGGGCCCGTTCGGACTCGTCCATGCTCGAAATTGATTTCCGCTTCTTCCTATATGTAGCCAAAGAACCCATCTACACAACCATGATTGTCCGGTCAAATTTTGGCTAAATCTATTCCTCACGGGTTAAATAATTAACAAATCACCCATTATATAAATAAATGGTCCACGGAGAATTTGTTCATAGGTGATTTGTTAATTATTTAGACCCGTGAGCATAGTTTTTAAACCCGGCCCGGTGATCGACTCGGGCAGGTCCTCGAGTCACCGGGTTACCGGTTCAACCGTCGGGTCACCGGGTCAATTCCTGAACTGGATAATTAATTTTAAAATTTTTAAAATTATATATAGAGTATTTTTGTTATATAAATATACATAAAAGTAACAAAATTAAATGTTTTGTGTATAAAATTTGTATATTAAAGTGTTAATAATATGTATCTCATGATAAATATTTACCATATAAATATATATACATATTTTTATTTTTAAAAAACAAAAAAAATAAAAAATAATATAAAAAATATATATGGACCGGGTCAACCGGGTTGACCCGGGTCGGCCGGGTCTTTGCCGGGTCTGCTGGGTTTTGACCAGGTTTGACCGGTCCTTGGTTGCCCGGTCCAAATACTTCACCCGGACCGGTTCCGGCTCCGGGTCGACCGGGTCCCGGGTCGACCCGCTGGGCCGTTCCGGGTCTCAAAACACTGCCCGTGAAGAATAGATTTAACCTGAAAATTGACCGGGCAATTATGGTTATGTAGATGGGTTCGTTTGCGACAAATAGGAAGAAGTAGAAATCAATTTCGAGTTTGGACGAGTCCGAGCGGGCCCAAAAAGCAAAGTCGCGCGAAACACGTTTAATGTGTAGGTCAAGAGCTTTGGGAGAATATGATTTCAAGAATAATTTGGTCATGCATGCATCATTGAATAGAGAGGTTCGTTAACTACGTATAGGAAAAAACGGAACTCAATTCTGAACGGGCGTTATTGTCGTTCGCGGTCACGGCGTCTTCTACCTCCACCAATGTTGGCAGCGGGTTGATGCCTCGCCCTCTGTGACTGTGTATTCTGGGATGGGACGTAGTCCTCCTTGGATAGAACTTGACCGAACGACGCTCCTTGTGTGACCTCTTGGCCTCCAACAGTCAGAGAACTATAGGCAATGTCGTAGAACTGTTAGTCAGATAACTATAGGCCATGTTGTAGGACTGTTTGAATGCGACTGCGCCCGTGGAGAGAGTGTAGAAAATATGTCTTGAATATTCACTAACGAGTTATAAACCCCCTCCAGGGCTTGAGTCTGAAAATAAAATTCAAAGTAATTAGTATGAAACACAAAAAAAAAAATAATAAAAAAAACCACAAATTATGAAAACTTACATCGCACTTCTCCCGCTCGGCAACTGTCTGATAGTCGCTGTCCTGTTGGACCACCGTGTACTTGGTAGGGTTACTGATAAGTTTTACAGTCCTAGTGTAAAACCAATCAATGTAACCCTACTTAGCCTGTAGAAAGTGACCCACAGGGGTATCTTGGAGGACATTTTGTTCTCTTTCATTGACTCAACCCTTGGTAAGCTGTGAATGAAAGGCGGCCCGATTAGGGCTGCACACGAGTTAGCCGCTCGGTAGCGCTCGAGTCAAAGCTCGGCTCGAGCTCGAGTTTGACCGAACTCTAGTCGAGTTCGAGCCCAAATTTTACATTGTCGAGCTGCTCGCGAGCAGCTCGAGATATATGGTAAATTACTAAAATACCCCTTCTATATATTTAATTTGACAAACTTGTTTGAAAATTTTCAAACCTAACTCGAGCCGAGCTCGAGCATTTTGAGTTCGGGTCGAGCTCGAGCCAAGCTCGAGCTATTGTATTTTCTTACCGAGTCGAGCTCGAGCCTAAAAAATTGAGCTCAACGAGCTCGACGAGCTCGAGCTCGAGCAGCTCAAAACAAAAATTCAATCCTGCTCGATAAGGCCAATGCTCGACTTGGCTCGGCTCGTTTGCAGCCCTAGCCCCGATCACCAAATGATCTCCCAGTCATTCCACGGCCTCTGTGGTGTGTCTCTTATTCTTGCTCACCTCTAATCATCGGATTTTGGGGGATGGACTGCTGACACCCAAACTGACGGAGAACCTTATCAGACAAGTGGACTTCACGTATGTTCCAACATAAGATCCACCCCCTATACATCCAAATATGTTGATTTTCTGTACACTCATCCGGGAGAGTACCTATAGTTCTTTGGCTGTTAGAGGCCAAGAGGTCACACAAGGGGCGTCGTTCAGTCAAGTTTTATCCGAGGAGGACTACGTCCCATCCCAGAGAACACAGTCACACAAGGCGAGGCATCAACCCGCTGCCAACATTGGTGGAGGTAGAAGACGCCGTGACAGCGAAGGACAACAACGCCCGTTCAGACTCGTCTAAGCTCGGAATTAAGTTCCGTTTTTTCCTGTACGTAGCTAACAAACCCCTCTATTCAATGATGCATACATGACCAAATTATTTTTGAAATCATATTCTCTCAAAGCTCTTGACTTACACATTAAACGTGTTTCGCACGACTTTATTTTTTGGGCCCGTTCGGACTCGTACAAGCTCGTAGTTGAGTATCGTTTCTTCCTATATGTCGCCAACGAACCCGCCTACACAACCATAATTGCCCAGTCAATTTTCGGGTTAAATCTATTTCTCACGGGGCTAAATAATTAAAAAACACCTATTAACAAATTTTTCATGGACTATCTGTTTATATAATGGGTGATTTGTTAATTATTTAGTGTTGGGTTCGATAGTACCGTACGGGCTGTACGCAGCGGAATTTAAAATTTTTAAAGTAAGTATTTATCGTATAAATACAACACCCGNCTTATTAATAATATAATTCCAATAGATTTGTATTTACAAGTAGAATACGTCCAACTAGATTGGAACGCCGGGTATCCTACTCTAACAAAAATTGCCTATAGTTTTCTGACTGTTGGAGGCCAAGAGGTTACACTAGGAGCGTCGTTCAGTCAAGTTCTATTCGAGGAGGACTACGTCTCAGAAAACACAGTCACAGAGGGCGGGACATCAACCCCCTGCCAATATTGGTAGAGGTAGAAGACGTCGTGACCACGAACGACAACAATGCCCGTTCGAAATTGAGTTCTGTTTTTTCCTATACGTAGCTAACGAACCTCTTTATTCAATGATGCATGCATGACCAAATTATTCTTGAAATCATATTCTCCCAAAACTCTTGACCTACACATTAAACGTATTTCACGCGACTTTGCCTTTTGGGCCCGTTCGGACTCGTCCAAGCTCGAAATTGATTTCCGCTTCTTCCTATATGTCGCCAACGAATCCATCTACACAACCATGATTCCTCCGTGGACCATCTATTAACAAATCACCTATTAACAAATCGATTGGTCTTGCGATTTTGAGCTTCGGAAATGGCTTGGGGATCATGAAATCAAGCCATATCTCCACGTAGTTTGCTATTAATTTTAGACGAATTTACCTGGTTACGGTTGTTTGGAGCGATTGCGATTTGCGAGCGTCAAAATGGGTTGGGGATTGTGAAGTCAGGCCAAATTTCCCCAGAATTGATCTTAATTATATACCAATTTATCTGGGTAC
>BKCP01003336.1:15692-49329 GCA_008636005.1 Striga asiatica
GTATTAAGCATGAATATTCTTCTATGGATATTTCTACAGAGTAAGTTAAAAAGAGAGCATTAAAGACAAGAATGTTCGTCCCAAAATTTGCCAGAAAGAAACAAAATTGGAATTATAAGTCTGTACTGTCTTGTGAAGAAGGTCAAGGCATATAATTGAAATGAATAAAAATCGATTGCTTCCATGAAAGCTATGTTGAAAGTATGAAGAAATCTCGCTGGAATACTTCATATCATGGAACAAATATCTATTCATGATTGCTATAGCAGTTTTAATCAATAAGTCCAGATTGATCAATGAGCTAATACCTCAGATCTTCAAATCCCTATATATTTTAATCATATTAAATTTTGGACAGCTCTTGATAAATATAAACATGGTATGTTTTACATCAAATGTTGGTACCACATACCTACTCAGTGAGGCATTGTCATACATATTTAACCTCTTGAAGAAGGCAAGAGTGTAAAATGTGAACCGATCTACAACAGAATACTAACCTTCAATATATTACACGCACAAGTCAAATAAGCATGAGAGGGAAGATATAGAAGACGGGATTCGGCCTCTTAAGAGAGCAACCTTGAATGTGCCTGTGACAATATCAAAATTTAACCATTTCAATATTGCTTATCATGCTTGCTTGAGCATTTATTTGGAAGCTTTCTCAATCACTTACCTAAACACATGCTGAATTGTTTAGCTAAGATAAGGCTACTTATGGTTTTTCAATTTGTCTCCAGCTGCCAATTAAATCAGGAAGGAAGGAATCCTTCCTCTGAAGTTATTGTCACTTATCCTCCTACAATTTGAAGACAAGAACACATACAAAAGTGTCATGGAAGAAAACAAACCCTATAGGGCTGCGAACTATCCTTTGAAAGCTATGCAACATTTTTCAATATATTTCATACTTCTTTTTTTCTGCTAAAATATATTGTTTCAAGGTACGCACCATTTCATTTTGAAAGTATGTCAAATAATTGAAATAGAAAGAAACTCCACTTTAGCTGAAAAGTCTACTGAATGTGCTTGAAAGATTAGAGAAAATCTGACATGAACGTAAGGTAATTATATAGTGAAGGTTGATAATTGTACATCAAAATAATGCGTCAAAATACAATTCCCAGCATTCGTAACGGTAGGTTCAATTCACACCGAATGTATCACTGGCAAACAGGAACCATGGGATTTGTTGAACTCAAACTTTAACTACCACTGGTTGTGGTTTAGCTCGGTGCCAGGGGGGTAGGCGTTCAAAAATTTCCTTGCGACGGGGCCACCATTATAGCGGATCTAAAATCAAACGACAATGTGGACGTAGATGACCTTTACCAGGCTAGATTTGTGTACGTTTTGTGACCCAATAGTTGATCGGACCACTGAGATAGAAAAAAGCGTTGAATTCTGGATACACGAGTATGATAAATATGATCTCAAAGGTATGTCTAAGGGAGAATATTTCAACAAAGCAATCAAATTGAAATTGGAACACCCGGTAAGTGCTATCTTTTTTTTTTTTAATTTAATCATTGTATTTTTTTTCAACAAAGCAATCATTGTATTAGTTATCTATTTTTGTATAATAATTTTCAACCTACTGAATCCGAGGATTTAGTGAGTCGAAGAGACGGATTTTGACCCATCCGCCTCAAGAGTTGAGGAGAATGTGACTTTAAAGATCATCGACTCATTTTCTCACCCTTTTACCTACAAGAGATCAAAGTTTGTGCGTCTCCTCCAAACTCCATCAGACAGACTTCCCTTCTCCACTTACAGGCATGGTGGTCGCACTTCTCAAGGAAGTGTATATCGGGGTAGATGTGAATGACGAAGTCATTCGGGGGATTCGACACAAATTCACGTTCGTTGATGGCATACTCACACTACCGAGTTTCCTACCCTGAGGTTTTTTAGTGATGCTTACTTTAGAATATTTTCATGATTATTTATCTATTCTAGGTACTAGCTCTTTGTTTATAAGCCACATTTATCTATTCTAGGTATTAGCTCTTTGTTCACATGAAGAAAAACTCGGAGAGTGGCTTCTTCTCGTTCGTTCTTTTTGGATTGTGAGTGTGACTTTCAATCGCTTATTGAAACTTTCTCTTAAGCTCATGTATGACAATCATGATCAGAACCATAAAGAACGAACGAGAGGAAGCCACTCCCTGAGAACGAATCATTTAAACAAAAAGTTAATTCCTAAAATAGATAAACGCCGTCATGTAAACAAAGAGATAATACCTAAAATAGATAAACAATCATGAAAAGATTCTAAAGTACAAGCATCACGAAAAACCTCAAAGTAGGAAACTCGAAAGTGCGGGCATGCCAAAGAATGTGAACTTTTGTCGAATCTCCCGAATGACTCCGTCATTCACATCTACCGTGATATACACTTCTTTGAGAAGTGCGACCGCCATGCCCGTAGGTGGAGAGGGAAGCCTGTCGGGATGGAATTTGGAGAAGACGGTCATGTGCAAGCTTTGATCTCTTATAGGTAAGAGGACGAGATAATAAGTCTGTCTTTGATCTTTACAATCACATTCTCCTCTCCTCGACTCTTGATGCGGATGGGTCAAAATACATTTCTTCGAGACACTCATTCCTCAAAATTAGTCGGCTGCAACTATTATACAAAAATATATAATTAATAAAATGCTTAATTAAAAAATAAATATATTGTGCATTCCGATCTCAATCTACTTATTCAATTTGATTTGATTGTTTTGTTGAAATAGTCTTTCTTAGACATGCCCTTGGGAGCATGTCTATCATACTCGTATATCCAAAACTCAACACTTTAATCCATCTTAGTCGTTCGATCAACTCACAAAACATACACAAATTCGGTCATATGCGATAAAAGTATTCGCTTTTAGATCTGCTATAATAGTTGCACTAGTCTTGGCCTAAATGCCTTCATACCTTCCCCTTAAGCTGTGGCACCGAGCTAAACCACAAGCCGTGGTAGTTAAATTTTGAGTCCAACAAATCTCATGGTTCATGTTTGCGGTCTTTCTTTTTAAATAAAGATCACATAAGAACTTAAGAACTTTGACTATATGTTTAACCAACGAGTATGAATGTTTCTTATGAGAACATCAAAATTATGAAAGAAAATCAATCTTGAATCATCTCACAAACTAATGTATCTATGATCTATAGTGTACATTAAGTCCTTATGAAGTTATTTAGTGTTTTTTTTCATTAGGAACACATTTTTCATAATATTTTTATTGCGGTTCTAATATATTATGACATCATTATGTTATTTTAAAAAAAAAAAAATACATTAGGAGCTCGTTTGTTCAACATTTTATTTCGTTCCTTCAATAATATGATTAACAAATTAATTAATTAATTTTACTAAACATAATCAGTAAAAAAATATTCACCACATGTGCATCGCACGTGCCCTTTACTAGTATTACGAGAAGCAGAAAGTGACACCATTGATATTCTAAATCCTATCATCACATTCAACCAATTCTCCGACTTAGCCTAAATCCCAACTCCACGTATCATCATATTATTCAACCTAAATTAATGTCTTGACCTTGTCTATTAAATTTAATTCATAAAAATTTAACAGTTTCAATAAAGAGAAATTTTATAATTAATTAATTAATTTTACTAAACTTAATTAGTGAAAACCACGCACGTGCACTCTATAACAGAAGCCGAAAATGACACCATTGAAACTGACTTCGCCTAAATCCCAACTCTAGATATCATCAGATTATTCAATAAAGAGAAATTTTACCAATTCAATAAAGAGAAATTTTATAATAAGAAGAAAGCTAACATTTTAACAATCATTCAGACTAACAATCTCCAACAAAGCACCAGCAACATCATCTCCCTTTCCAGCAATAAGAAATTGCTTCTTCAATTTTCAGTTTAAACTCTCAAGTTCACTCACACGCACTCTAAGTGTGAGTGAATCCCACTTTCCAGTACACATGGCCAAAACCCGAGCTGGGCCGGGTCGACAAAACCAAGGCCCTGGATCAGCCCGGTTGAAATCCGGTTGGGCCCAGACCCGCGGTCAACGGGTTTGACCAGGCTGGCTGGCGGCCAGCTGGCCCGTGGCCACGTTTACTTTCCAGTGATTTCTTAACTTCATCGGCCTATAATGCAAAAGAGATGTAAAATACACAAGCAAATGATGTAATAAATTTAAGAAAAATTCCATGAAAGTACTTCCATTCTATAACTCTCGGGCAGTTTCCATTTGTTTGAGTGCGTCTTCATTTATTTGTGCTATGCTCTTGTACTGAAAGAGAAACAAAATTCAAATCTTGAGACCATAATTGAACTATCACAAATATGATCTTTGCTAGCTGTGCCTTCATTTCCTCCTGGATAAATATAAATAAGCATTACTAAGACTACCATGACGTAGAGGGTGAACTGAATCGTGCATAAAGCCATAGAACCAAAACAAAACTCCTGCACCAATCAGAAGAAGGATGGCAGTCCTACGGGATACAGAAAAGAAAAATAAAATAATAAATAACTANAAAAAAAAAGACTAGAATATGAGAGGAAAGAAAAGCTTGAACTTGCAACACAATCCAGATAATCACTTCTACCTATATCTCAGCCATCATATCTGGTGTTTTGAAATTGCTTAACTTTTTTTTTCCCTCTCAAATTCTAGTTCTTTTTTTTTCTTTTTTGTTTCAGTTTCTTTACAGCAGTAGGAGATGGAGTCAGTATAAAAATGGCTGAAGAACTAGTTCTTGAATATTCCATAATCTTCTCCAAATCAAAGCAACGAGCCTGCGTAAAACATTAACACCACTCAATCAATTAAAAATACCTAAACAACCTAGAATAGGGCACAAAAAATATCAGATATAAGCAACCGCACCCTGGACTCGGCAGCTGCTACAAATTGAAAGGTATCTCGCTCTTCCTGGAGCTGCCATTATGTCTCGGCCCATTCTCTATGCATCATAGCATTGCACAATAAATTACAAGCCAAAAAGATAAGTACGTGCAAGGATCGAAAAATTAGCAAGATCGAAAATGTCGAAGATAAGGTAATGAAAAAGTAGTGCATCGTGCAGACGTAGGGGTGAGCATCGGTGCGGTTCGGTGAAAAACCGCACCGAACCGCAAAAACCGAAAACCGAAAATGTTAAATTTTCTTCACCGAACCGCACCGAATTTATAGAAAAAACCGAACCAAAACTGCACCGAAATTTTCGGTTTGGTGCGGTTTCGGTGCAGTTAACCGCAAATAAAACAGAAAAAAATACCAAAATTGGGGTAAAAAAAAAAGAATAAATAATAAGTAAATGTATACAAATCGGGAACACCTGAATCACTCTAGTCAGTAGAAGGGCTTCAATATCAAATTCATACAAACATTGTGCTACATTGCAGAGTTTCCTCTAGAAGCTTCCCTTAATGACTATGCAGTAAAATAGAACTTGAAAAAATATTCAGAGAAGATCGCTTGAACATGAACAATTAATAAAGGTCTTTCTAATACCACCTCTTATGCTTGCCCTTTTAACACAGATCTGAGAACAAGTGCATATAAAATCTCAAGAACTACAAGAAAATCGTGGATAAACTGCTCACCAATTCATCAATATTTATTTGCATATCTCAGAAACCAAAAACACAAATAAAAAAAGAATCTATGTGAAACGATAAAACAAGAAAAATAAATCGAGATGCAGTAAGGGGTAAAGGATAGACTGAGAGAGAGAGAGTCAGAGGCCGGTGGAACGAGCTAGCGCTGAATGCCGGTGACTGGAGAGGCAAAGAGCAGTCGGCGGTGGGCGGGCGAGAGACGAGACGAGAGTGAAAGGTGTGAATCAGGCTGAGGGACGAGTCTGAATTCTGAAAAATTAGGGCAAACATTTTTCAATTTTAATGTAAAATATATAGAAAACGTGCTCAGGTGTGGTGTAGTTGTATATATTAACCTAGAATAAAATGACACTTTAAGGTTTAAGCTATTCGGTGCGGTTCGGTTAAAACCACACCTTTCGGACAGAAAACCAAACCGCACCGAATTTTTTCGGTTTTTCTGTTAGTGAAACCGAACCGTAACCGAAATCTTTAAAAACCGCACTGAACCGCACCGAATGCACCGGTTCGATTTGGTTTTTCGGTTTCGACTCGGTTTTGCTCACCCCTATGCACACGTGTCTGAGGCCAAGTGAAACCTAGCAACAAAAATCGTGTTTTATACGTGGTCTCCGTCAATTTGAGCAGTCCAAATTTGTTAACTTATTGTGGACCATTGATCGTAATTTTTAGAGAATTGGGCTGGTTTGGTGGCCCACAAATTAATCACAAATTCAGCCCAATATTTTTAAATGGACCATACGCTTTTATTTACGGGCTTTGCAAAATATGAGACCATTTGGTGGGATTTGTTCCGGCTAATTTACACATAAATAAATACCCTTTATTTTTTTTTATTTGTCATTTTGATTTTATTGGTGATTAATTAAATAAATAGCGTTTTGGATTTTTTATACATATTTTTTCATTGTTGCCTAATTTATACACTACACGTTTTGGGAGAAAAGTTGTAATACAATGAGTTTTCTCTCATAAAAGAACATAAAAATGCTGAAAAGAAAGAAATTAATTAATGTTAATTTGCTTTAAATAAGGGTAATATTGACAAGAAAAAAAAATCTTAATTTATGCGTCAAAACACAAAACTGACATTTAAAAAGAATATGAGAGAGTATATTATATTTATATTTGTATATATATGTTATTTGAAAGGTAATTGCAACCTTACATAATTTAGAAAAAGTTATTGTGAGTTTATGCTATCAATATATATATATATAATTACTAGCTAATAGCATTAAATAAAACCTATTTAATTTTACCTATGTGGCAATTTAATAATTTTCCCTCAAAAAATACATTTTGATGTATTTAATCTTTCATTTAATCATTAAATAATTAATACTCATCACTTCAAAATTACAAAAATCACTTTAAACTTTTGATTAATGACAGTTGACCATATAATGTGTTGACCGTATAATGTGATTAGATGTTATTATTGTTGTTACATTTAATTTTTTTTTTTGAAAATAAAAAATATATTTGAAATTCCTAAATAAAGAATAAATAATTCACAAATAAAAGACGTACCAAAATATACATTACATCCAATCAGATAAACGCAATTTAAAAAAAAAATATTCCAACTCTTTTAATTGTAAATTTGGTCAGCAAAAAAGTGAAAGAAAATAATTAATCAATATATGCATACAGACTCACAATAATTTATTTATATCTGTGCAAATGCACAGGTCGAATACTAGTTTAAATATCATCCCATGAAAATGTCATTAAAAGCTCCAAAAACTCTCAATCCACGCGCCTGTTTGTTTTGAATTTTGGCTTGTGAAACTGTAGTTGTAGTGTTCTTTTTTCCTGCGATTGTATAAAAAAAAGGATGGCCCTTTTCGACTGGTTTGCATGAAATGGATCTATGGAAAGCTGAATTAAAACTCAATTATCATCTAAAGTTGATGAATTTATAATAAAATTTGTCTGCTTAGCATAATTTGTGCTAAAAAATACTGTAAACATGCCATTATGCAAAATAAGTTCATAATGAATTCACATCGACATTTGAAGACGAAAACTGCAAGTTCTGGTGAATAATTTAATCAAATAACAAACCATCCAAGACACTAAGTGTCTGTAACAGACTAACATGAGTACTGAACAAGCTTCTAACATTACTCATCAAACCACGGGGAGCACCCAACTTAGAAACAATCATAGATATCAACTAGCTAAAGATTCGCAGCAAAAGAAATTTGTAAAAGGAAATATAGAGATACAAGCAAGAACCAAAACCAAAACCTCAACTGCTATTTGATCAGAGTATGAGTACAACACTATGTGCCTAAGGTAACTATCGTTTGTGACAGACCATTAGTGTTATGCAAGAAAATACAGATTGAACAAACATGGCAAAGAAAGGATGTAATTCATTTTAGAGTAGTATTTTGACAATACACGTATCAAACCCAGAAACTCTTGATTACAACGACCACTCAAGCTTCACGTATTGCTTGTTGTTTAATTCCGACAGCAAGAGCAAGCAGCTTGTTATTGCCTCTTCTGCATTCACACAACAATTCATCAAGGGTACAAGTGGAAAATCAAATAAACATAAGATGCTTGTATTTCCCGACAAACCCTTGAACAACTTCAGTTACACGATATCAATATGGGGCATGACAAGGAAATGTCATATGTTGTAGAATGAGGATGATGTTAGTCTTGTACAACTTATTGCCCTTTCGGTTTTGAAGGAAATGGACCAATATGCATGATATACAGCAGATAGCACCAATAATTGCACATGATAAGTATAATACTTTAGTATAGAAACCGATAATACTAAATATTTCTCTTGTATTACTTAATAGGATTAGTACTATTAAAAAAAAAAAAGCCTTCATCTGGAACCCAGACTAAGTTTCAGCATAAAGCACTATGAAACACAAAAGCATGGAAAGTAGCAGACGTGTTAAGAGAGTTAAAATGTAAGGGAATTTCATCTGGAAAGCCACGAAGATAATGCCACAACCGGGAACATCAATATCAAACCATAGTTCAACAAACTATTTCCCATCTGGTCAAGAATAGTATTCCAAGTGCGCGTAAAAGGACAACCAACTTGTTTGGCCTGCACCATGAAATCCCTATCCTCACCATTTTTCACTTTGAAGAAAGCATAGGCTGTAAAAAAATAAAACTATAGCTTACATGTATTTCAGGAATAGCTAATTCTTGTGCAACATATGAAGCTTCTCGTTTTTCTTGGCGTTCCCTGGCTGGTTGATCCAAAGGCATCTTAATTTTAGGTTTATTGGAGTATCTGCCTGAGAAAGCTCGATAAGGCGAATCAGTATGGATAGTCTCCATTACAGAACCAAAGAAATTGGTCACGGGTACCTACATACAGCGAGGAAAGGCAAATAAGAAACTTGACACCCTAAAAAAGGCATTCGAAACACAAGTCAGACATAAGCACTCTAGTCTAGGCAATTAAAAAATTTCTGACAGTTCCGTAGAAATAAGTCATTTGTGACATATCATTTGGAAGTCAAAAAGGGGCATTGAAAGCAAATCATGACACCACTTATATGATCAAAAAAATAAAAATAAAAAGAATGAATAAATGAAAAGAGTCCACAAACTCGCATTACACTTGATCATAATAGAGCCAAGGGAATAAGAACAAACATACAAATTCTATGTACCTCTTCCAATCTTCGTTGGTATAAATCAGTTCGATAGTATGCAGTCGACAACAACAGATTCGGATTAAAGGAATTGAAAAGACTGCAAAAGAAACGAAAAGTTAAACCAAGTTCCACGCCCCCTAATCAGGATCTTAAGAAACTATTTTTTTTTTTTTTTTTTTGGTNAACCATGAATATTCTTCTCTGGATATTTCTACAGAGTAAGTTAAAAAGAGAGCATCAAAGACAAGAACGTTCGTCCCATAATTTGCCAGAAAGAAACAAAATTGGAATTATAAGTCTTCTGTCTTGTCAAGAAGGTCAAGGCATATGATTGAAATGAATAAAAACCGAATGCATCCATCAAAGCTATGTTGATAGTATGACGAAATCTCGCTGGAATACTTCATATCATGGAACAAATATCTATTCATGATTACTATAGCAGTTTTAATTAATAAGTCCAGATTGATCAACGAACTAGTACACCTTAGATCTTCAAATCCCCTGGTTATATAATAATCTAGCAAATGCATCTTAAAGTTCATGGACCAAAAAGTATATTGACAGGTCTTGATAAATATAAACATGGTAGGTTTTACGTCAAATGTTGGTATCACATACCTGCTCAGTGAGGCATTGTCATACATATTTAACCTCTCGAAGAAGGAAAGAGTGTAAAATGTGAACCGATCTACGACAGATACACCAACCTTCAATAAAACAACAGAGGAAAAGATACAAAACCAAAAGATTAGTTCACTTGGGAATGGACTTACGGCACCGATCCCATGTCCTAGAGATATAATAGCCTGTAAAAAAATATGGCAACTTACATCAGAGTCCAAGTGATGAGAGTACGAATTCTCTCCTTTCTTGCTACTTCCAATAGCTAAAACACCAGGTGATTGAAGCTAAAAAGACAAAAAATAAAAAAAAAATCTCATTAGTCCTTATAGCCCTACTACGACTAATTATCACTCAGGCAAATTTTATAAGCACATCTCATGCAAACATAGGGTTGCAACATTTATGCTGAATCAGGAAAGCATAAAAAAAAGTGCATCGCATTTGCTTAAAAGAAAAGGGAAAGATAATTTGCTCATTTGCCTTTACTTTCTGTTAATGTAATTAATGTAAATTGTATTATATCAATTACAAGATTCCTAGAACCCACGTGTAGTCCAACAGTTTCGATTATTCTCTTCATTCTATGCATTATTAGTCCACTTTCTACCAGTGTACCTTGTGTACTTTAAGACAAGGTCACATATTTTTTACATCACACTGTTGTTTCCTTCATCGTTTATTTTTCTGGAACAAGAACCTCAGTGACATTATGTTAAATGTAAAACTAGCTGAAATCCATTTGAAAAATAAAACTATTTTGTTAACCGAATGATTCCATGAACAAGAACTGCAATGTTATTTTTTCCCTCTTCCCTTTTTCATTTTAGAACAAAACTATGTAAACTCGACTTCTTGAAAAGAAAAGGGCCTCAACAAAACACCATTTTTGTTGAAAATATCATTGCCAACCACACCAAATGCTGAATAGGTACCAGATTTTGAAGCAAGAATAGACATCAAAAGAGCAATATGGTGTTTGCCTTGGTTTCAAGCATCAGTAAAGTTACTGGTTCTTGCGTATACTTTATGCCACAGAAACACACAAGCACTCCCAAACCTGACACGTGTGTGTGTGTGAGTGTGTGTGTGTGTGAGAGAGAGAGAGAGAGAGAGAGATGAAGCAATTCATGGGACAATCATCAAAGATCTAAATACCTACAAAATGCTTTATCTTGTGAAAAGAAAAACAATATAATTCACCTGAGAAAACAAAGTGGCAGCCTGGCAAGTATCTACCATTATTAACAGCTCCTTAAATCTGGTAATTGGAAAATACGATCATTATCTAATTCACAGTAACCAACAGGCAAAAACTGACTTAGTAAGTAAATATGAGATTCCTTGTGGAGCTAGAAGGCAATGTATTTGAGGAGACACACAATCAGACACCACAACAAGGACACACAATTAAGGTAGAACCCTTCGAAGCTTCCAAGATCCATAAAAAGATCAATTATACACACATTTCTTATGTTATACGACCGTATAGAAATTTTTTAGAAAATATATGCATAAAACAAGATAAAAACTCATAATTCCAAGGGAAACATACACCTTTGCTTTTCCTTCATTTGTTTCACAGCATCTGCTAAATCATGGCTCTGAAGTTCCTCTGAGTCCTGAAATTTGAGAAACTCATCCCCTCCATGCCCAGTCATGTAAAGAAGTATATGACTGCCTTCATCACTCAAAAGTCGTTTTGACCTTGGGACTGCTGATTCATGACGGCCGGTTAATACTCGCAAAAAATTTTCAACAGTCACTTCATAACCTCGGTAATCTACCTAATTTGGGGCATGCCATAATCAGAAATGGATTTGGAGCACAAGAGAACGAATTACTGGAAATCCCAAGTACAATAAGTGCTTACATGGCCTACACAGTTACGCAGATAAATTATGTGGACTCTAAGCACAATTAAAATTAAATGGTTTGAGCAAAGATGTATGTAGATTCACTTGAAAATGATAATTAGCAAATAGTCAGGGCAATGGGAAATTTCCCCAAATGGTTTGAGCAAAGATGTATGTCGATTCACATGAAAATGATAATTTGCAAATAGTGAGGGCAATGGGAAATTTCCCCAAGCACTAATATGAAAGAACAATAACATTAGTAATTCTCATGGTACTGGGAATACATTAGTTTGAGTAACAAAACTGCACCCTTTTAAAATCCAACAGCAGCATATTGAATGATTTTCACCAATAATGAGGGTTGTGCAGGGCCCCAATGCAGACTCAGAAGAATGGAAAAGGAGAAAAGTCAGCTAAATCAAATGTAAATGAGAATACTCTTTTATCAGTAAATTGGACAATATTCTTGTTCGTAGTTATATAGGAATTAGTAGCTTCAACCTTATTATGAAATATCACTCATATCAATAATATTTCATGTCTGAACAGCACAAGCGATAACCACCACACCACACCATAGCTGGTACTCTGAAAGAAATTTGAAAAAACATGTCCTTAAGAAACTTAACCCACCTCAACATTATCACCATACAAATTCAGACGGTGGTTTTCATTGTTGAAGACCTGTGCAGGATACTTGTTCCGAGAATTACAAGCCATATCATCAGCCAACATAAGAATAATTCTCTCATCAGGTATCCCTAGTCGCTTGACCGTTCTATAAACAAAGCATAAGAAAGAAAGAAATCATAATAACATTTCATTCTCTAAGCAGCCAACAATACATTAAAGACAGAAATAGGAATAGCAAATATATCCCAGTTTTTTTTACCTGTACAAGGATAAAGTATTAGCCATGTGCCGATAATTAAACCTGAAGGGCAAATTAAGCATATTGAAATCAGATTATGATGCAAGAAAGTAAGTAATAATACATCCCAATCACATAAGAGCTATTAATTGCATTTGTATTTTAGTTTATCGAATCCCATCCCACCAGAAAGGTTTATTGATGGAGTCACATTACACCAACATTAACAATTTCGTACAAATTACACAACACACTCAAAATCACACACATACACACACCAAATAGCAACGACAGTAATTATTTATATAAACATATAACATATGTAAATTGATATCTTTAACTGATCCAGTTATGCCCAAAGCTGATGAAAACAAGCCCCTGAACATAATTAACGACTAGTTACAATATACGATCTGAATCCATTATCTGGGTTCCGATTACTTTCCTCAAAGCACAGAACTTGAGAGATAAAAAGAAAAGAGTACATAAATTTTTTTGCAGCCCGACATGTTATTCCAAAGTCCGGTCACCAAATTGACTCAAATGGTTCCAAAAGTAATCAAGAAAGTAAACAAGCCAATTGAAAAAAAAAAAAAAAAATTGGGGCAAAGAGGGCTGCTACCAGAAGCGGGATGTGCAGACAAGTACCGCCCAATTGTTCGTGTGCATGGTTGTGGAAGAAGAACTGGACGCACTTGACGAGATCGCATTGCAGAAGAAGAGTAGAAGTACCGAAAGAGATAGGGAGTTGGATCTGAACAAATTCTCCATTTTCAGATGTTGTTGATATCCTCCCGACCTCCAAGTTTTTGTTAAGATCCAACAAACATCAACAGTACCCAGTAAGAACCAGTTTCGCTCAATTAGCCGTAAATCCCAGGTTCAGCCGTGTCGAATGGAGGTCATCGGAGTCTGGTAAACCCCCGTTAGGGGTGTGTGTGTTAAAAAATATACATCACCAAATTAATTCTAATCAAAATTTCAGTCAATTTTAACTCAACCCTATTATTCTCAATACTATCAATATAATTAAATAATAATAACCAATCATTTTTACACATCATATCAACTTTAATTCACTATTCATCTACTCATATAAACTCAAACCAACTTTATTTTCAATATTATATACTCAAAATCCCACTAACAATTAACTACACTTTTTCTAAATTAACTCCAGTTAACTCAAAAAAATTCACTTTGAGTTAATTCACTCAAATTATTCCTTTAACAAACACAAGAGTGTTTACACTCAATAGTTGTATTTTTTTTTATTTTGTGCTCAATAGTTTATTCTGAATTTATAAAAATTACACTTTACATACCTAACTATCCGCCTTTTTATACTTTGCCCACTAAACTTTATTTTTAGCACTTAGCCAGTATGAACTTTGCATTTTTGTGCACTTACTCACTTCCGGCCATCGGATTTCCTTAATAAGGGTTGTTGATGACCGACTTGGTTTCGTGAGATTGAGCTGAAGGTTAACTGCCTCATTCGATTAATGATCCTCTAGAAATAGCTGAACTTAGCTCAAGTTGGTATCAGCTGAATTGATTACCGACTTCCAAGATGGTCGAAAAGTAGAACCGACTATTTAGAGGATCCGATGACCGACTTCACCGACATCGTGACTTGTTGTATTAAAAATTTTCCATTTAACCGACATCCGAGGGAATCAAATATCCAAGCAGACGGTGTTGTACACATTCGATTGGACCACCAAAACAAGAGGCAATCATTGATGTTCCCTTGATCTATTACACACCGCTTTATTGAAGCTGCTCAACATTAAATGCGATCTTATCTACCTCGGACAAAAAGACAAAAACGACCGTACTATAAATAGCAGAATTTATGATTTTACAGAGATCTTTTTTCGCACATTGTACACGGACTTAAAATGATCTCGGTCAAGAACGAAAAACCGACTTCCTGTACCATTGTGAACTTATCAATAAAACACAATTTTACATTTATCTTCGCTCAAACACATCTTGTTGTTTGTGATTTTGAGTTGTTAATTTCATACAACAACAAGGGTATAGTCATCTTTTCACATGATATACAACGGGCACAATCTTCCTCACATTATTCTTATTCAAATTTGAAATACCTAATCTCTTTTCCCCCAAATTTTCCGTCTCGTTTGGAGAAGAGGAAGAGAGAAATTAATGGCGAACATGGCCTCCGAGGTGACCGGCAACAGCGACTTCTGCAGTTATGGAGAAAGGGTCGTAATGAAGACCTAGTGGACAGACCATAATCCGGGAAGAAGGTATGCTGCCTTTGAAAAATTTCGGGTAATTTTAGGCTTTATGTTTGAAAAATTTACCCTATTTTGCAATGTGTGTTGTTCTATGCTAATTATTCAGACCATTAGAAGGTGCAATTACTTCTAATGATGATTAATTTTGTTAATTTGTAACCCTAAATTTCCGCCCTAATTTGCAACCCTGATTTTCAATTTGTAACCCTAATTTTCTCCTTATTTAATCTGCAGCCCTAATTGATTGATTTGTTTAATTGATTGATAATCAGACCATTGGAGGATGCAACCCTAATTTGCAACCCTGAAATTTTCCCCTAATTTGCAACCCTAAAATTTTCCCCTAATTTGAAATCCTAATTTTTCACCTTAATTAATCAGCAACCTTATTTGATTGATGTGTTTAATTGATTGATAATTATTCAGACAACTGGAGGATGCAATTATTTCTCGTGGATTGACCCTCCAATGTGCCCGAGATCTCGACAAATAATTATAGGGTTTCTAAAACGTGTTAATAGGCTTGAAGATGAGTTGGCTACAAGAAGTCTAGGCAGAAGTGGCTTTTGGGAATGATGGTTCTTTCTTGCTTGATCATGTTCTTTGTAAAATGGTGATATAACCATTTGGCGGTTTATGTTTCGATTTCTTATGGTGGTGGTTGTTATTGGCTAAGTCCCATTTTTAGTTGTTGGTTGAAATGAAATTTACTCATTTGTTATATTTTGTAAGACATTTAGTCTATGTGTCTATTATCTCGATTTGTTAGGGTGGTTGTTGTTATTGGCTAAGTTCCATTTTCATTGTTGGTTGAAACTTAGTCATTTATTATGTTTTGTAAGACATTTAGTTTATGTTTCTATTATCTGTAACATTAGTCATTTGTACTTTCATGAATGAATGAAAAAAAATGTTTTGGTTTATGCTTATCTATAACATAACTATTCTATTAGAACAACCAAATGGATACAAACATGTTACAAATGTATTCATGCAAAAATAACAAAGCTATGCACCTGTGTACATAATAGGGCATATCATTTCCCTTCCAACTTCAAACAAATAACTAGATGGACAAACATATTGAAATGAAAAACAATATCATTTCACATTCCAAACAAAGGGCATATCATTTCCCTTCCAAACATATTGATATGAAAATCAGTATTTGTTCAATCAGAATGTCTTAATTTGTTCAAAAAAACATAACACCTAAATTGTCAATACAAACACCACAAGACCACCTCAGAATATTCCCAAATAGACATACCAACACAAAATCTCAATATGTTCAAATCAAAATAACCAGCTCAGAATGTCAATACATGGCATTGCAAACTTTCCAGACCAACAAAACTCTAAACAACAAATATTCTAAACTTGAGAGTATGCAACCCTTTTTCTTGTGGAAAATCTCACACCATCAAGCATGCTACACCATCAAGCATGTTGTTGCTTCCTGGCGGCCTTACAGGTTGTGTAAGAGCTTGTGGCTTTTCACCAACAAGACCTTGTAGCCTCAAGCTCCTCTTCACTGGTAGCTTAGCTTTCACACCCTCATTTCCAGCAATGACTATTTCTTTTCCTTTTCCCTACACATGTACAATAACAATATTGAATTAAACATATACATGTTTATTTAGGGCAAATCTTGAAAGTAAATATCATACTTTTCCTGGATCTTGTGAGGATTCTTCAACTTTATTGTCTTTCTCCTGCACAAAACCAAAAAAGAAAAAAGAAAAAAAAAAGAATAAAAAGCCACAGTTGGTGCTTGTGAGGATCCTTTGGTGAAGAAAATACCATACCTTTGCTGGTTTGTTATCTCTTGTGAGTATCCTCTAGCTTTGATGTTTTTCTCCTGCACAAAACCAAATACCAAAAATAATGAAAAGTCACATTTAGTTTAAGCTACTTCAGTTTAACCAAAAACCTAAAAAGAATGAAAAGAAAATTTTATAGCCTTTGTGGCCTTTTCTCTGAGACTTCTTCAACTCTTTTGGCTTTTTCCTACACATTAACAACAAAAAAATTCAAAATTTATATAGTTACTTAATGATAAAGGCTGATAACAACAACATATTGAGAAAAGAAAGAACATCAATTTTACCTTTAGTCTAGGACTCTTTCGTATGCTCTGCAAATCATTCCCTTCAAAGTTGAATTTGCTAGGACTCTTTCTCTTTCTCTGCAAATAAAAAGATATTAGTAAATATACTACATGGTTGAATAAGTACAACATTAATTTTCATCTAAGTACCTTATTTGTTGTTGATTCTGTTTGAACTGGAGCAGGAACATCATTCCTCTTATTTTTGTGGCAACCCCTTGAATTGTGGTTTGGTTGTTTGCAGATTGAACATCTCATTGTCACACCTTTCTTGTTCAATCTCACCTAATTAAGTGTTGCATCATTCTCTTTAGATTGCTCACTAACATGCTTTCCATTGAGCTCATCTTTCCCATCTTCCTCTGATACTTCTTGGGTCTTTCTGGCATTTTTTCATCTTTCCCATTTTCAATACTAGGTGGTAGCAATGGTGGAATATCCACTTCTGGCCATTCATCTTGTCCATTGAGTGCTCCCATCAACTGACTGTAGACCCTTAAGTATGTCTCTTTTTTGTAACAGTCATCAACAAAATCCTCAATATTTTTTCCTAAATAAAAGATGTCTGCTATTGCATGGGGGCATGAAATTCCTGATAACTGCCACTTCCTAAAAGTGCAAGATTTCTCACTAATGTGAACCTTAAACCTTCTCCCAGTCATGGTCTCTTTTTCAATTAATCCTTACCATTCCAATGTGCAATGAACTCCATACTAGTTTTCTTCATTTCATCAAGCAACTTCACTATCCTAGGACAAAGTTCTCCATGATATTTGGTCATCTTGTCTCTTTTCAGATGGATATTCTTCATTAAGTAAGTCCTGATCAGTTCTAACATGGTTATAATGGACTCACCTCTTGCCTTCACAATCACAACATTAAAAGTCTCTAAGAGATTGTTCAAAAGTGCATCACACTTTGAATGTGTGCTAAAATGAGACCTAGACCAATGTGCAGGAGGTCTTGCATTCAACCACTGGTATGCAGGTTCATCTCTCTCTTTGATCTCAGTCATCACCCTCTTAAAATCTTGCACTCTAGACGCCCTAGCAGCTTTCCACAACAACTTTTTTAATGCAAACCCTTTATGGGCTTTGAAATTATGGTACAAGTGTTGAACACAAAATCTGTGTTCAGTACCAGGCAATAGGATTTCAACAGTTTCAATCAAACCCTTTTGCTTGTCAGACATGAATGCCCAATGGTAAGGATTTTTTATATTTAAGTCTTCTATCAGAAAATGTAAAAACCACCCCATGACTTCTTCTTTTCCTTTTCTACCACAACACAAGCAAATGGGAACATCCCATTGTTTGGATCTATGCTAACTGCAGTTAAAAGGATCCCACCCATTGAAGTTTTCAAATGACAACCATAAAAAATACAACATGCCTACATCCATCCAATAAACCATCTCTAAGTGCACCCCAACAAATGTACAATCTTTTAAAAAGTGTCTTATCACCTACCCTTCTACACTTTATCTTCACTGTGGTATTAGGATTTGACAACCTAATTTCACAAGCATAAGACCACAACAATGCATATTGTTCAAGATTAGCCCCAGATCTACTAGTCAACACTTTTTTTTAGCTCTATAGAGTTGACTTTTATTGAAAAGAAGCTTGTGTTCCCCTTACACTATCTTCCTCATGGACTCCACAGGCCACTTGGGATCAATCCATATTTTCTCTGTATATGTATCAGCTAGCCACCTATAGTTTGCATGAGAAACCCTCTATTTTCTAAGACATTTGTGCTTGGGGACATACTTTCTCAACTGAACATTATCCTCATCAGGCAGCATACATAATCCAAGGATAAGTTGAGTGCTTACATAATCCAAATTACTTTTTTGAAATTCTTGAGTACCAAAAATACTCCGGCTCCTTATTACCTAGTGCTCACGCAAGTAGTAGTTATAAAGCATTAATTTTTTAAAAATCATAAAAACAAATCAATGAGAAATTAAAAAAAAAACTATAATAATTATTAACTAATAATGATGAAGAAAGGGAGTGCAACAAATAATAATTTATAATAAAAATTAATAATAATAATAATAATAATAATAATAATAATAATAACATACACAATACTTACAGTGTTGACAATGAAGCTATGCAAATTTGAAATAGATTCTGATACGATAAGCTTATGAACGAAATTTGTCATTTTGTTCAACCCAAATGTGATCATCTGGTGCAACAAGCCACACATTTCGTTCAACCCACGTGTGATCATCTGGTGCAACATTTTGTGGCTTGTTTTTCGTCTTTCAAAAACTAAGGCTTGTTTGAGTTGGGAGATATAAGTCTTGTTTGAGATTTGGAGAGAAGAGAATGTGTTGGATAATGGGAGACACAAAGACAAATTTATTTTTTCTCATTTTTTTCTGTACGAATTTCTTTTGAGACTTTGTTTTTTAATTAAAAATGAAAAGGTGGGATAGTGTTTAGTCAAAATTTATGGTTGACTTCATACATATAATTCCTTTTGGGGCATAGGTTTTCAATTAAAAATATAGTGAAAAGGTCGGGTAGTGTTTCAGTCAAAATTTATGGTTTATTTCATGCATATAGCTATAATTTGTTCAGTCAAGTTGACTTTTATAAAATTTTGAGTTATGCATCCAGCTATGCAAATCAAGCCAACATTGGAAAATCGAATCAAAATGTGCAATGTGGTGCGGTTCGATTTGATCTTTAATGTAAAAAATTTCAGTTCGATTTTGATTTGATTTTTATAAGTTTAGTTTTCGATTTTGTTCAATTCAGTGCAAGTTTTCACGAGCCACACCAAAGTGTATGAAAAATTCCATGATGAAACCAAAAACTGAGCCGAACCATGATACATTTGTGTTCAGACTTCAAAACTATTTATTATTGTCAAAATTGATGGTTGCAAATTGGATTTAGCAATCCTAGATATATCCTAATGATGATATCACGTGCATCATCACGATTATATTGATCAACACATGCACATGTACGAGTCCGTCTGATACAACAATGATACATTCGGTGTGAATTGAATCTAACATTTGTTACGAATGTTGGGAATTGTATCGTGACGCATTATTTTGATTTATAATTATCAACATACACTATATAATAACCTTACGTTCATATCCGATTTTCTTTAAGCTGTCACGCACATGCAGTAGACATTTCAGCTGAAGTAGAGTTGCTTTCTATTTCAATTATTTGACATACTTTCAAAATGAATTGACGTACCTTGAAACAACATATTTTAACAGAAAAAAGAAGTATGTAATATAATAAAAAATGTTGTATAGCTTTGAAAGGACATAATTCCCTCTTTTTCTTCCATGAAAATTTTGTATGTGTTCTTGTCTTCAAATTGTACGAGGATAAGTAACAATAACTTTAGAAGAAGGATTCCAGATTTTATTGACAGCTGAGACAAATTGAAAAACTGTAAGTAGTCTTACTTAACTAAATAACTCCGCATAAGTTTAGGAAAACGATTGAGAAAGCTTCCATAAAACCCAAGGCATGAACCAGTGACCCAAAAATGGGTGAATGCATTCTCTTAATCTCATGTATGACAATCACAATCAGAACCCAAAAAAAAAACGAACGAGAAGAAGTCCCTCCCTAACGTGTTCATGAACGCGCCATGTAAACAAAGAGCTAATACCTAGAATAGATAAACGCATCATGTAAACAAAGAATTAATACTTAGAATAAACAAACAATAATGAAAAGATTCTAAAGTCAATGCATCACTAAAAAACATCATGTTAGGAAAATCGGAAGTGCGGGCATGCCATCTAAGAATGTGAAATTGTTTTGAATCCCCCGAATGACTCTGTCATTCAAATCTACCCCGATATACACTTCCTTGAGAAGTGTGACCGCCACGCCCGTAGGTGGAGAGGGGAAGCCTGTAAGGATGAAGTTTGGAAAAAATGGTCACGCGCAAGCTTTGATCTCTTGTAGGTAAGATGGCGAGATAATGAGTCCGTCTGTGATCTTTACAATCATATTTTCCTCAACTCGTGAGGCGGATGGGTCAAAATTCGTCTCTTCGAGGCACTCATTCCTCGAAATATGTATGTTGCAAGATATTATCAAAAATAGATAATTAATTTAAAAAAAAAATAGCATTTACTGGGCATTCTAATCTCAATCTGCTTGGTCAATTTGATTGTTATGTTGAAGTAGTTCCCCTTAGACATACCATTGGGAGCATGTCTATCATACTCATATATCCAGAACTCAGCGCTTTTATCCATTTTAGTCGTTCGATTATCACAAAACGTACACAAATCTGGCCTATGCGATAAAGGTCATGCACGTCCACATTCTCATTTGTTTTTAGATCTGCTATAATAGTTAGTTGCACTGTTAGCCTTAACCCTCATCGCCAAGAAAATTTTGAACTCCTTCCCCCTTAAGCTGTGGCATCGAGCTAAACTACAACTCGTGGTAGCTAAAGTTTGAGTCCAACAAATCCCATGGTTCATGTTTGCAATCTTTTTTTTTTTCGCAATTGAGTAATACATATGATGGGATAGTTGATTCTGAATCACCATTTATGCTACAGGCGATACCACGACAACGGGACCCACCATGGTAGATGAAGTCATGACAGTGGGACCCACAACCGCAGATGGAGTCATCGTGCCCACGGTAGGAATCGGAGGTACTACAGCAGCAACTCCACGCTACAATTAAAATCGACGCAAAAAACATAGTCATTCCAAATTACTTTTTCACTTCAAGAATTTCAAAAAAGTAATTTGGAGTGACTATGTTTTTTTGTATCCATTTTAACTATAGCGTAGTGTTGCTGCTGTGGTGTCTCCGATTCCTACTGGGTACAAGGACTTCATCTGCGGTTGTAGGCCCACTGCCGTGACTCCATCTGCCATGGTGTCACGTTGTCATGGCACCGGCTGTAGCATAAATGGTGCTTCAAAACCAACTATCCTATCATATGTATTACTCAATTGCGAAAAAAAAAAGCAAACATGAATCATGGAATTTGTTGGAAACAAACTTTAGCTACCACGAGTTTTGGTTAACTCGATGCCACAGCTTAAGAGGAAGGCGTTCAAAAATTTTCTGGCGACGAGGGCCATACTTAATCGTGCAACCATTATAGCGGATCTAAAAGCGAATGCGAATGTGGGCGTGGATGACATTTATCGCATATAACAGGATTTGTGTACGTTTTGTGACTCAACAGTTGATCGGACGACTAAGTTGGATAAAAGAGCTGAGTTTTGGATATACGAGTATGATAAACATGTTCTTAAGGGTATGTCTAAGAGGACTATTTCAACATAACAATCAAATTAACCAAGCAGATTGAGATTGGAATGCCCAATAAGTGCTATCTTTTTCTTTTAATTAATTATCTATTTTTGTATAATATCTTACAACCTACATATTCCGAGGAATGAGTGCCTCGAAGAGATATATTTTGACCCATCCGCCTCAAGAGTTGACGAGAATATGATTGTAAAAATTAAAGACAGACTCATTATTTCGCCCTTTTACCTACAAGAGATCAAAGATTGCGCGTGGCCGTTTCCTCCACTACACCTAAGGGCGTGGCGATCACAATTCTCAAGGAAGTGTATACTGAGGTAACGATTTGAAACGGTGCCACGTCTCCATGAACACGGCTAACACGTCTTCGCCGTGCATCCGTGCCACGGTCACTGACGCTGGGGCGTGCTTAGACCACGGCTAACAGAAACGGCGCGCTGACGGTAGATCGGACGGTCTCGATGCACGGGCACGCACTCGGTGGTTTGACTGGAACTCAGTGCACGGGCACGCACTCGGTGGTTCGACTCGGACTCGGTGCACGAGCACGCACTTAATGGTTCGACTCAGACTCGGTGCACGGGCACACATTCGGCGATTCGGCTCCAACGGTCAGACGAGGGTCGAACATGTGTGCGGAACGTCGAAACGCGTTAAGGATACGTGTTAATACACGTCAATTGGATAATTTCGATCGCTTCGAGGCACACGGCCTCGATAGCCTTCCTAGGCTTGGTTATGATCTCATCGGCGACTAACTGGCCGACCGACCATGTCCCGACACCCAATGGCTCATTTTAAACCTTATGACGTCTAAAGTTGTTTAAACGGAACTAGGGTTCAGGCGATTAAACTCGGATCCAAAATTTACCCGGGTATCGAAACCGGATAAACCAAGGGTTATCGATCTCCAAAAATCCTAACTCATTTAAAGCCGATAATTAAATCCTAAGTTCTATGTAATTTATAAGGATTTATATCCAACAACTCCAGCTAAATCGCAACCGGACTAATTTTAAAATTATTGCGAATTACGGCTAAATTCCCGATTTTTAAACCATACCAAACAACATCCAAAAATTATGAAATTTTAACCCCATACTCCTTAGCATTTATGTATTTCTGAGAAGTTTATCACAGCAATATTCAGCTCCTAAATCAGTTAACTAAATCAAGCATTATCGGTCCAAATTCACGATTTCTGTTCGCATATCAAATGAGCTCGAAAATTCACGAAAATTTAACCTAAGCCTCAAGTCATCAAAATAGAATTAATCCCGTTGGAATCATATTTTTCGGATCAGTGATCAATATTTTATGAATTTAAAGCCTATTTACTCAATAAAATCATAATAAACTCAAAAATTCCCAAACTCATTTTTACAATTAACTAAAATTGATGTCTAATGCCATGGAGAAGGAGTTCAGCCATTATACCTGTTCGAAACGAAAATCGGAAGATAGCTAAGGTTAGGAAAGGTGGATGGGCTTTTGGGATCCTGTGGGTCTGCTGCTGGTGCGGATCTGGAGCGGGACGAGTCGGGTCTGCTCGTGGGGTCGCGGATCTGAACCGGGTGCGGCTAGGCTGATGCGTGACGTCACGGATCATGGCTCGTACGGATCGGAGGAGGCGAGCTCGTGTTGTGGACGACCGGAAGGAGAATATACGGATCTGCTCGCTACCGGGACGTCACTGCCGGCGGGGAGAGGTGGTCGCCGGAGCTGGTTACGGCGGCTGAGGGTTGTGACGTCGTCGCCGGCGTGGAGTAGCCGGTGGGTGGAGTTGTACGGACGGAGGAGTTGCGAACGGGATGCTGCCGGCGTGGTCGTGACGTCGCCGGAGTTGGGAATGGCGGAGAGCTTGACGCCGGAGCTGCGAAGTCGACGGGAACCGTGATACTTGCCGGAAATGGAAGCTCGCCGGAGCTGGGAAGGAGACGCGTTGAAGGGAGCTGCCGGAAAACGGACGGGCTGCAGCTGGTCGAAGGATGGCCGTCGGAGATGACGGCGGGACTGCGAGTGGAGTAGCTGCCGGCGGGACGGAGGGTGGTTGCGTGATGGCTTCGCCGGAAAATGAAGAAGCTGGGCGCGTGGACGAGCTGCCGGAGTGAAGGTCGCCGGAGGACGGCGGCTCGCCGGAGGAGATGACCGGTTTTAATGGAGGTGGCTAAGGTTTTGTGGCGTTGAAATGGAAATGAGGGTGAAGATAATGTTATATATATAGTAGTGTGAAATTAGGGTTTGAGTGCCTTATTGGGCTCAAAATTTGGCCTACAAATCGGGCCTCAACTATCCGAACATTGACTTAGGATTTTACATGTTTGGTTTGACCGGAACTTTGACTAATTTTATTGGTCGGTCAAATGTAATGAAATAATTGGCTCGAATTTAAAAATCGACATAAGTTTGATTTTTTAAATGAATTAAAATCAAATTGAACATGGGTTTGATTTAATAAATGGGTCGAAATAAAATCGAACATGGGCTTGATTAATTAAAGTGGACCGAAATAAATTCGACTCGCTGGAAAGCGATTTGGGTCGAGGCTGGACTTGTCCGGACTTTGACCCGACATAATATATTCCGATTATTCCAAGACTCGGTTTTATTATAAAAATAAATCGATATTTGGGCAAAATAGATCCGAACTCATTATAAAAATCGAATAAATTTTTCATGACTTAGACTTAATACTAATTACTCAATTTAATGTAAATAAAAATAATTAAATGCATCAAATAAGGAAACTGACTATTTATGGAAATAAAGTCGACCTCCATGAATAGTAAAAATATTCGGTGCATTACACCTTTGCTTTTCCTTCATTTGTTTCACCGCATCTGCTAAATCTTGGCTCTGAAGTTCCTCAGAGTCCTGAAATATGAGAAACTCATTCCCTTCATGCCCACTCATGTAAAGAAGTATATGACTGCCTTCATCACTCAAAGGTCGTTTTGACCTTGCGACTGTTAATTCATGACAGCCGGTTAATATTCGCAAAAAATTTTCAACAGTCACTTCATAACCTCGGTAATCTACCTAATTTGGGACTTGGCATAATCAAAAATTGATTTGGAGAACAAGAGAACGAATTACTGGAAATCCCGAGTACATCAAGTGCTTATATGGCCTACACAGTTACGCAGATAAATTATGTGGACTCTAAGCACAATTAAAATTAAATGGTTTGAGCAAAGATGTATGTAGATTCACTTGAAAATGATAATTAGCAAATAGTCAGGGCAATGGGAAATTTCCCCAAATGGTTTGAGCAAAGATGTGTGTCGATTCACATGAAAATGATAATTTGGAAATAGTGAGGACAATGGGAAATTTCCCCAAGCACTAATATGAAAGAACAATAACATTAGTAATTCTCATGGTACTGGGAATACATTAGTTTGAGTAACAAAACTGCACCCTTTTAAAATCCAACAGCAGCATATTGAATGATTTTCACCAATAATGAGGGTTGTGCAGGGCCCCAATGCAAACTCAGAAGAATGGAAAAGGAGAAAAGTCAGTTAAATCAAATATAAATGAGAATACTCTTGGGGTCTCTCCCAGCTTAACCAGAGGTCTCGAGTTCGAGCCCTGGGAATGCAGCTGTGTTAAAACTCTTGAGGTAGAGCTTTGCCGCCCTTGTGGTCCTACCCGGTTCGATTCCGGATTAGTCGGTTCCCTCGGAGATTCGGAAACCGGAAGGTTTATTGTACAAAAAAAAAAAAATATATAAATGAGAATACTCTTTATCAGTAAATTCGACAATATTCTTGTTCACAGTTATATAGGAATTAACCTTAGCCCTATTACTCTTTAATTTTAGATAATAGTTGTAATTTGTTTATGAATGTAAATAGTGACTTAAGTATTTTTATGATACGAGAAATTGAAACTCGAATTAAATCACAAAGAGAAAAAATGAAAAAAAAAATGAAATTCTTTATACCGGTGGTTTTTATTTTAGAATTTTATATTTGCTTAGATAATCTTATATTTTATATAATATTGATTCATAGACCTATAATAAGAATTGAACAAGATAAAAAAAATTAATAAATAAAGATGAGAAGAATGGACTAATGTGGATTGAAAAATGAATTTTTAAAAACTATTAATATGTATTTTCCCCACATCAATAAATAAATATGTTTCCTTGAAGGACAATTTTGACAATTTAAATTTTTTCAAGAAACAACTCTCACTTTTTAAAAGAGTTATTATTATTATAATTAATTATTATGCAGCATAAAAAAATATCTTCTAGCAACTCCTATCCTCAACACGCGCATTCCTCTCTTTTCTACAGTAGAGAGCTCTATTCTATGAGCTGAAAGTCTCTTTGCAATTGCACCATATCATATACAATGCAGGAATTGAGAAATTCCTTAGTTTATCTAAGCTTAATCATCATCACCATTTTCCTCCTACCATCTGCCCAAGCAGCAGCTCTACAGCCCAAGCCTCAGCTCCACCAAGATGAAGGTAAATCCACTTGTTACTGTATTTAGCAATTTAAAATTTAAATGATCAATTAGTATTAATATTTTTTTTTTAATTATTTTGTACATATATTTTGGTTTGCAGTGAAGGCATTGAAGGAGATTGGTCGCAGGCTGGGCCACGATGCGTGGGCCCGCACGCGCGACCCGTGCAGCGAAGAAGAGATTTCGAGGGCGCCCGTCGCCAGGAAAGGGATGGAGACTTCAGTCGCCTGCGACTGTACTTTCAACAACGGTTCGACTTGCCACATCGTTAGTATGTACGTATCCTTTTGATTCTATGTGTTGATCAAACTATTAAAAGTCACAATTTTATAGTATTTTATTTTTGCAATTACGTGTTGGTCAAATCGTAAAAATCGATCACGAATTCTCCGTTTTTTCTATAAATAGCCAGTTGAGAAACAAGAAAAGAAATTAAGTTAATTGGTCTGCGTGTGGATGGTGTTGTGGAAAATAGCTATAGGAGATAGTCCGTACTCCGTTGACTGAATAGTTAGTCAAACGCTTGATGAATGGTGGGTTGACTTGTCTCACTCTTGATTTACTCATCCAGCTGTGTAGTTGCTGACTGAGGGTCCACGTGTCTGCCAGAGTATTATATTTGAGCTGCTTAAGATAATACCACACATGGAAAACGCGTCTAGTCTTGTCCTATACCCTTCTCTTTGTCTTTTTCCCCCACATGGGCCATAGCATTAAAAATCGGCCTAGCAATTTTTTTAAGAGCTTCCAGGTACTATGATATTATGGATGTTCTTAACTGGGAGTTGCTTTTTTTATGTCAACTATTAAAAAAATTTGTGTTCAAACTTCAAATTATTATGGTCTGAAATTGATGGCTTAAGATTGACAATAATATATCCTTTATTCAGATGATATCACGTGCATCATGGTTATATTGATCAACACATGAACACATGGTGTTACGAATGCTAGGAATTGTAGTGTGATGCAGTATTTTGATGTGGAATTATCAGCCTGCACTAAATAATCACCTAACATTCACGTCGATTTTTTATTTAAAAACCATAACAGATCAACTAGCCTATCGGCTGAGTCGTCTCATAGTTTTGTGTTTCATCTTAAAGAGACACTTTTGTGCTGCTTATTTGGCCGATGTAACAAAGATGGTACTATTGTCTGAATTATCTCTAACTATCGATTTCTTATTAAAAACCGATGCAGAGCTTTCAAAGGACAGAATTTAACAGGAAGCGTTCCACAAGAATTCGCAAAGTTTCGCCAACTTAAAAACTTGTTAGTCATTTTTTAGTATATTCTCTGCTTGAACAAGAATAACTCCTACAATCGCCTCACGTAATAAAGCGAACATTTTATTTTCATTCACGTGTTGTGTTGTGCAGGGACCTTAGTCGCAACTTCCTTAATGGTACTATACCTCCTCAGTGGGCTAAAATGGTCTTGGTTGAGCTGTAATTTCATTTTCCCCTAAACTAGTCATTGCTTTATTCATTTACTGCTCAGTACTTCAACTCTTTAAGCCATCTCGTGCTTTTTCTTTGTCTTACCATACACAGGTCTTTTATGGGAAACAATTTATCTGGTCCATTTCCAATGGTTATTACCAGATTAACCACCCTTGTGAACTTGTAAGCTGCAACCTCTTTTAAGAATAGATATTGTGTTGCTCGTTTACTGTTTCTTTTTTTTNATTGTTCTTTCTCATAGATCCATTTCTACAATTTGGAATATCCACATGCAGGAGCCTCGAGGGGAACAGGTTTTCTGGCCCCATTCCATCGGAAATTGGCCGCTTAGTCAATTTGCGGAAACTGTAATGTTTTGGCGCTTGTTTTGGATTCCATTTCTTCAAATTTTCTTCCAGCTTCGATTAATACAATCATATTAAGTTAATAACTACTGGATGTTTACATCTAATCCAACATTTTTAGTGTTCTATCGTCAAATACGTTTACTGGAGATTTACCAGTGGGGCTTGCCAGGCTTACCTCATTAATTGACATGTGAGTTCTTTCGAATCCTGTGTGATAATTGTCTTTCCAATGTTCGGTTTTTATTAGAAAATATTGTCCCATGAAACTCTTGTATATGTTCACATCTTTAAATTATAGGAGGATAAGTGACAATAACTTCAGAGGAAGGATTCCAGATTTTATCGGCAGCTGGAGACAAATTGAAAAACTGTAAGTAGCCTTATCTTAACTGAACAATTACGGATGTGTTTAGGTAAGTGATTGAGGAAGCATCCAAAGAAATGCTCAAACAAGCACGATTAGCGATACTGAAATGGTTTAACTTTTGACATTGTCAAAGGCACATTCAAGGTTGCTCTCTTAGAGGCCCAATCCCATCTTCTATATCTTCCCTCACAAGCTTACTTGACTTGTGAGTGTCTTATAATAGTTTCTCTTTGATTTCTTCCTCACGTATGGCACAATGATATTCACCCTCATTTATCGACTTTCAGGAGGATAAGTGATTTAACAGGTGGAGGATCGCCTTTTCCAGTACTAAGTGATATGAAGTCCATTAAAGTCATGTGAGTTTTAACTTTTTTCTCCGAAACCTTGTGGTAATTTGGATACAGACTACCCGATATCACTAACTTCAACCCTTCTGTATAGAATATTAAGGAATTGCCGGCTACAAGGAGGAATACCTGAATATATTGGTGACATGCAAAAATTGAAAAATCTGTGAGTATATCAGACTTTTCGGCTTGGTTCCTTTAAATTGACATAAATTTTACTTGAGGCAGCTTTATTCTCCATAACTTTTAAACTTGAGTACGATGTATCTTTTGTGAAGAATTTGGTTCGCAATTTTTATTTTTGTTGTTGTTGTTGTTGTTGTGGTTTCACTTAATACCGAACATAATATTCTCCATAATAATACAGTTGACAGAAGATGTTATGTTAAACTTTGGAATGTAGGGACCTTAGTTTTAATAACTTGACTGGAGAGATTCCTGATTCTTTTGCTCATCTTACAAGAGTTGATTTCCTGTAAGTACAATTATTCTTGTTCAGTTCTTTGGTTTTGCCTACCCTTATTTTTCTTCACGAGCAACTACCATTTGATGTTTCATAGGTATTTGACAAGAAATAGACTTACAGGACAAATTCCAAGTTGGATTCTTGAAAGGAACAAGAATGCGTAAGCATCTAACGAATAACGTGCTTGTATTATGTTGCAATTTAAGCTGAAATGCATTTCCATTATATTTGCTTGTACCATTTGTGCAATGCATAGTTTTTACATATTCATTCCCTTAATTTCTTGAACAGAGATATCTCTTACAACAATTTCACATCTGAAAGCCCATCACCAATCGAATGCCCACGAGGGAGTATGTAAGTATCGACTATCGTATTCAGCTACAAGTAAATCTATATATATATAATAAGAATTAACATTTACCATAAATAGTAGTCAGGAAAAGTCAACCACATTTATTATATACTATTTTTAGCAACTTTTACATTTTAATTTTAATTCATTATCAGAAAATTGAATAGTTCCTAGATTAATGGGTTTTAAATGCACGTATCATGTTTCAAAAATTATAAATCATTTAAAATNATATATATATATATATATATATATATATATATATATATATTGAACGCTAAAAATATTTTTTAAATTGCATACCCAATCAATTAATCTTAATTTTTTTTAAATTACTATCTTTATTTTTTATTAATATGCATAAAATGAAAATAAATAGTTTATCTTTAGATATATAATTCATAATCTTAATATACTATCATTCGGTGTAGACATATGAATCATAAAATATTTTTATTTCATAAAATTAAATATTATATTTAAAGAAAAATAAGGAAATTACTTTGGATCAATCGGGTGATTGAATTAAGGTACTGCCCACTTTAATTGAATTACTTTTAGGTGATATTTAAAATAGTCAAAAAACTTGACACAACTTGGTTGGTCCGAGGTAACTAAGTTATGTATCAGTTTGACCAGACCAAATTGATTATTGAACCTAAATATAAATTTTAATATTAAAAATACTTTATTACGTGAATGTGATGTAGTCCAAACTTCAAATAATCATATTAACAATACTTTTATGACAACATGATTAATGATTTATGAATATTTATATATCATTTTATCATTATTTATGTGAACAAAATATTTATTTGATTATCATTTTTATTAATGTACGATAAATATAAGGTTTTCAGAATTGGGCCGTCTTGTGGTTGTTCGGATTTTAATACATAATACTTTTTGTAATAAATTTAAATAAAAAGTGTTACTTAAATATCTAAACAATTTATAAATTCAAATGTTTAAACTAATTGATAAACAATTTATAAATCTCTATTTTATTTAAATATGTAATTTTATTTAAAATATTTTTTCATGTAACAAAATTTGTTTAGAAAATCGTATCGATCTTACCAGTCCAACATACTGGTGTTGGCGGATTCGATAGCAAATATTTTATTCAAGTGCACTAAATCGGTTATAAACCGGTTCTCGGTCCATCCGGTCGGACTGTGTCCAACCCGGTTTAATTTATAAATAATACGTAAATCATGATTATTGTTATTTATTTATTTAATTTATAATACAATCAAAATATTATTTTCCCGTGCATCGCACGGGCCACGTACTAGTAATCCACTAAGAAACTTTGTCTTACATCAATATTATGAACTTATTTGCTTCAGAAACTTGGTGGAGAGCTTCTCATCAGCAGCTAATCAATTGTAAGATCCAAGACATATCTCCTTATCCCTTTTGTTATGAGACCTTAAGCGGCAATTATAAAAATACAAGTTTATATTTCACTTGTCAGTCTGTCTAAAACCACACCATTAACATTAGAGTTTTTCATTTCCATAGAGGAAGAGTACACTCATGCATGAAGCAAGACTTTCCATGTCCAAATCCAAGAACTCAGCGTAAGGATATTTACACATTTTTTAAGCATATTCGATGTATAATAACAAGTTTTAAGTTAAAAATCCTCATAATTTAGCTAAATAACTTGCCAACTCACAGAGCATTACTCACTGCACATTAACTGCGGCGGTGAAGAAGTAAACATCACTAACGACTCGAAATACGAAGCCGATACAGAATCCCGAGGCGCCTCAATGTATTACGCGAGCCAAAACTGGGCTTTCAGCAGCACAGGCAACTTCATGGATAACGATATCGACTCAGATAACTACAGAACCACCAACACTTCATCTCTCCACAATGCCACGTCACCATTTTCCAAACTCTACACAACCGCACGAGCCTCCCCTCTTTCCCTCACTTACTACGGCCTTTGCCTACTGAACGGGAACTACACAGTGAGACTCCACTTTGCCGAGATTGTGTTTACTAATGATAGCACTTTCAGCAGCCTCGGAAGGCGCATTTTCGACGTATACTTGCAAGGAAGATTGGTTTTGAAGGATTTTAATATTGCTGCTGAGGCTGGTGGGCCCGGTAGGCCCATCGTGAAGAATTTCACTGTGGCGGTTACTGGACATACCTTGAAGATCCATCTCTATTGGGCTGGGAAAGGGACTACTGGCATTCCAGAGAGAGGAACTTATGGGCCGTTGATTTCGGCCATATCGGTAGTTCCTAGTATGTTGCTAAAACTGTTGAACTTCATTTAAAATGAGTAAAATGCAATTTTAGTCATATATGTTTCGCTACCTTAACTTTTTCGTCCTCTTCGAATTGCGTTTTTTATTTTCGTCCCGTATGTTTGCAAAAAATTTACAAAAAGGTCATTTTCGCAACAAAAAGGTCTTTTAAGTTTTGCAAAAGAAGGTTCCAATTTCGTCCCTTATGTATGAAAATGACCTTTTTGTAACTTTCTTGCAAACATACGGGACGTAAATAAAAAATGCAATTCGAAGAGAACGAAAAAGTTAAGGTAGTGAAACATATAGGACTAAAATTGTAATTTACTCTTCATTTTTTGTTATGTCTGACTTGCAAGATCTAACCATTTTCTTTTTGCTGTAGATTTTAATCCACCTGTTTATCACAAAAAAGTCAGTATTGCTATGGTGGGTGGTATAGTAGCCGGAGGCTTTTGTTTTCTAACTCTGGTTCTAGCTTTCTTGCGTAAGCGAGGGTATCTTGGAGGCAAAACATCGACTGATAAAGGTCAAAAGCTTCGTTCCAACTTTTTTCGTATGATCGTTTTTAGATTTGCTCACTGAAGGTTGCTTCGACATTCATCTGAATGGTTTAATATTAACTTTTTTACTTAACTACAAAGCTTAAAAATTGATTATCACATAAACAGAAGTGATGTAAAGAATCTGAAGAAACATTATATTTTTGGTGTTGTGATGAGATTTATTATTGGTGCATGGACAGAGCTTAGAGGTCTTGATCTACAAACAGGCATGTTCACTTTAAGACAGATTAAGGCTGCAACTAAGAACTTCGATCCTGCTAACAAGATTGGTGAGGGTGGTTTCGGTTCGGTGTACAAGGTACTGCCATCTTTTGAATTGCACTTATGAGATTCATCATCTTTTTTTTTTTTTCTTATTATGATGAAATTCCACACTCATTACAGGGTCTATTACTTGATGGGACCATAATAGCGGTGAAGCAACTTTCTTCAAAGTCGAAACAGGGAACACGGGAATTTGTGAACGAAATAGGAATGGTATCCGCACTGCAACACCCGAATTTAGTAAAGCTTTATGGGTGTTGTGTTGAAGGGAACCAGTTGTTGTTAATCTACGAGTACATGGAAAATAACTGCATATCTCGCGCTCTTTTTGGTGAGGACTTTACCCCAATCACCCAAAGTTACGCATATTTGGCTTTGGATTGACGAACTTTT
>BKCP01003336.1:71937-83367 GCA_008636005.1 Striga asiatica
TAATTTATAATTATCATTATACTTGAGAATACAATTTATTCAATTATTATAATATTTATAATTTAGAATATATTTATAAATTATTATAAAACATATTTACTTAATTATTATATTATTTATAATTTATAAATTATTTTCTTAATTATTTTATCATTTATAGTTTAGAATATAGAATCTATTTATTCATTCACTATATTATTTATAATTTAGAGTATGTTTATTTAACCATTACATTATTTATATACAGAATCTATATACCAAATTATTATATTAGTTATTATATTATTTGTAATTTAAAATCTTTTTACTTAATTATTATATTATTTATAACTAAAAAATATTTAATTATAATATTATTTATATCTAAATTTTTAATTATATTATTTATAATTTATAATCTATATACTAATTTAGAATCTATATTCTTAATTATTATATTATTTATAAATTAGAATTCATATACTTAATTATTATATTAGTTCCGCTATATGTTATGATATAAATAAACAAAGTCACATTAATAAGAAAACACCAAGTAGCCCTGTTGGTGAAGGTGGCTTTTTATAACCCAAAGGTAGTGGGTTCAGTCCCCACCTTTGGGATTTTATTTTTAAGTCACCTTATATGACAATAAGGGTATAATGGTAACTTCAAGGATAAAGTAAAGGTATAATAGTAATTTCAGCAAAAAGTAACGCCGTCAGCATTAAAAGTCATGCCGTTAACTTACAAGGGCGAGTGTGCATTGAAACATTAAATATAGGGGGGTTTGACGCAATTTTTGAAATACCAGGGGAAAATGCGCAGATTTCATATAATACAGGGGGATTTAGTGCAATAAACCCTTTCTTATTCTACATTTTTTATCATTTGTGTCAATGAAAATAGTATTTTAGCCATGACGTATGCGACAACCCATATCATTGAGTCTTTAGAGTAAAACAACGTTGTTAATTAAGTGTCGAGATGAACTTTTTCAGGACCATAATATTGAGGTGATTTTTCTATCTTCAAATGAACTTGAATTACAACTAAAAAGTTCATCGACCAACAAACTTAATTATTAATGGTGTGGATTTATGCATCAGCTCGAGGGATTATTAAGCAAATAGTTCATAGCTCGGGCGACTTTTGTAGTAGGATGTCGATGTAGAAAAATGGTGCTTGGGGAATGGCATACAGCCTAGCGCCTGTGGATACTTTAGTAACCTATGAGTGATTCCTGAGTGGTCTGAGACCATCATGGGAGGATCGGTTTAAAAGGTCAAAGTATGCGTTTCAATACATATTTTTTTTTTGCAATGACCTCTTCTCTTTTCAACTAGACTAGTAAAGTGCACGTGCATCGCACGTGGTGGCGAATGGTTTTTGCCGATGAAATTTAGTAAAATAAATTAATTAATTTATTAAACATATCATTGCAGGAATGAAGTAAAATATAGAACAAATGAGCTTCTAATAGTTTTTTTTAATGACATAATAATGTCCTAATATAAAAAGAATGAAATGATATATTACAACTCCGACAAAAATATAGTCCCTAATGAAAAGAAAACAGTAAATAACTAAATAAAAAGAGTGATTTTCTTTCATTTTGGTTTTGACGTTTTTATAATAAACATTCATACTCGTTATTGCAAAAATTCTTCTTAATTCAGTTGACAAACGTCTACTTTATTCAAATACTTGTAAATATTCGGCAAAATTTTATTTTTGGTCCTATAACTTGGCCACAGTCCAAAAAACCACCCCTATATTGACCAATTTCAATTTAGGTCCTATAACTTGTCAATTTCATCATTTATGGTCCTATTTTATCTGGCCCCGGGATAAAAATTTGACGTGGCGTGACTAAATCTAACGTGGCGTGATTTTGGATTACGTGGCAGGATTAAAAAATGTTGACTCAAAATCAACCTATCCAACAATTACATTCAAGATTAGATGGAAATAAAAAAACTGAAAAATTAAAAGCAAAAAATATAATATCAAAACCAAATAAATAAAAATAAAAAAAGGAGCGATGAAGAGGGAGCAAGGCTCGTCGGAGGTCAGTCGCGGAGTAAAGATCGCGCTCGTCGGAGTTCGGGTTGGTGAACTTCCACTGTGAGGGAGCAAGGCGCGCCGGAGGTCGGTCGCGGAGTAAAGCTTGCGCTCGCCGGAGGTCGGGTCGGTGAACTTCCACTGTGAACAGTGGACGTCGATCGGTCACCTCCGATTGAAATTTTTTATGTATCATATTGAAGCTATTCTCGTCCTCGTTCACCTCCTACAATTTCCGGCGAAAATTCCACATGTAAGGCTGTCAATTGCTCTAGTCAAATTTTTAGATCTATAAAATTTCAGTCAAAATCCTAAATTTTTCGGCGATTCACGGCGACCCACCGAAATCCGAAGATACCTCTGAATTCCTCATACCATCCTGCACCCAAAGGCGTCCACTATCTCCAGAACTGATAATTTTTTAAGCAACCCGTTTTTCCGGCGGGTATCGAGAAGAACAAACCGGAGCTCTTGAAGGTGTTTGCTTTGACCGCAGGCGAGGGGGCCAGTGGAGGCGGTGCTGCTGGTTGAAGGCTGAACGCGGATTTATTGGTCGAGGATGGTGCTCGAGCTGCGGCAAAACGGTGGTCGGCTGAAGAGAACTCAATGCGATTGACGACGGGAAATTGCAGGAACTAATATCTCTTACCCGTGCATTGCACGGGACTCATACTAAATAGAATTTTTTTCGATGGAAAACAGTTACTATTTAAAAAAAATAAATCAAGTTCATATATATTCCATAGTTTTGATAGTTTAATTAATTAAATTCTTATATTATTATTAATTATGTGGTTCACCAATAGATAGTGGTTCTTAGGTCTTATATACATCTTTTAAATAGGGGTGTTCACGGTCCGGTTTTAGCCCAAACCATGACCAAACCGGACCTAACGGTTAATTTTTTTTCTTGTCCATAACCGGACCGGTTTTATTTTTTAACCGACCACAATCCGAACCGCATTGGACGGTCCGGTTTGGTGGTTAACCGGTTAAATCCAAAACTTGTTTTGGGCCTTCAATTTTTATTTTTTTCATTTTGGGCTTAATTTTTGTTTTTCAATTTTGGGTCCTAAAGAGATTATTTGGGCTTAAAAATTAAGAAAAAACAACAATAATGAAATAAAAAGTACACAATTCGTCTCATAAGCATAAAAATGCACATTTCCTCCCATAAACATAAAAATACAAAAATGATGAAGATTAATTATGCAAACTGAATTCAAGCAAACATTCATTTTTCAGTCAGTTTATACACCTGAAACAATAAGAGCAAAGCATTCATAGTGAATGTATTGTATTTGTCGGCCATAGTGAATGACTGAATGTATATATATATTTGTTTTGCATTGCGAGTGCAGAGTAGTTGCAAGATCCGTCAAGTAAAAGCTGCACCAACATAAACATGGGATGAAGGCTTTTTCCATCCTGCATCAAATTGGTACCAAGCTCTCCCGGAGTGCTACGCTCACAATCAACAAACGGCGGCCGCATAAGAGGAGGCGGCGGCAGTATACGAGGACGAAGATCCTCGTCAGAAGGACGGATAGAAGAAGAAACACCAGAGTACATACGAAGACTATCAGCATAGATCCTAAATTTTTTAAATTTGGACAAGGCAGTGGTGGTGATTTATCGGAATACCATTTCTCTGACGAATAAAGAAATCGGAAATCCCTGTTCGCTCGGTCGCCTCTCTCTCTCCCGATGGATTACAATAAAAGAAAATGTTCATGTTTATTTGCTAAAATTTTTAGTTCTTTTTTTTTTTTTGGGAAAAGGAATTTTGACATCCGAATTATAACAATTTTCGCACATCACCATATAATTTTTTTTTTTAAAACCACCATCTGAACTACACGAGTTTTTCAAATTACCCCTGAACCGGATATAAAGTTAGTTTTAGTTTAAAAAAGTTGAGCTCGGGTCTTTACAAAGTTGGAGCAGATCTGGTGAGATGCCACCAACAAGCAGATCTCATTCAAACTAGCCACGCAGTCGACCAATCAGACGGACCATCATCCAAGATCGTTGTCGGGTCGCGCCGCTCGCATCTGTTTGAAGCCGGAAACCCTTCGACCGCATACCAACGCCGTCCCGTGACGGCCAATTCGCCGTTGGCCACAGAGCAGAAAAAATGAATTGATTTTTGAAATTGAAATTTGGTGGGTTGATGGGTAACTTTAAGAGACAAAATTTTGGTGGTCTGCGTGGAAGATTAAGAATAAGCAAAGAGCGAAAACTGGATGTTGGAATTTTGGATCCGATGGCGTTTGATTTGTGGATTGTACATGTTTTGATTTCCTTCTATTTTAGAAGATTTTAATGTATATTTGATGTTTGTTAATAGTTTATGTTTGTTAATAGTTTATGTTTGTCAAAATTAAACCTAGCCCCTAATACGTTTTTTTTTTTATATACAACGTGGCTATGGTTGCTAGAATGGATAACTTTGAAAGAGGACAGGGCAGAGGTGGTCGAGGTGGGAAGAATTGGAATTTAGGAGGTCAATGGCAATTAGGAAGAGGAAGAGGAGGCCCTAGGCTGAGTAAAGAAGAGAAGGCCAGACTTATCTGTGAAAAATGTGGGATGAATGGACATGATATCAGTACTTGTTTCAAGGTTCATGGAATACCTGATTGGTATAAAGACTTCAAAGAAAAACAAGGAAGAGGATATGCAAACAATGCTGAGGTTTACACACAAAATGAGAGACCAAAATCAGCATATGGAAGTGGGAAGATAGCTGGTCAGCCTGACCTCAACTCAGTATTGCAACAAATAGAAGAATTGAAGAACTATATAAAAGGAAAGGAGGAATTGGCAGGAAAACCAGACTATGCTCAATGTGTCAGTTTCATAGATGAGGATGATGAAGGTATGTTTTTTGCTCTGTCTTCCTTGGAGGGAAGTCATCATAATGAGTGGATCATAGACAGTGGGGCAAGCAGGCATATATGCAAGAATATAGAGCAAATGCAAAATATTCAGGTCCTTAGAGCACCTTTCACAGTATGCTTGCCAGATGGTACAAAGAAAGCAGTTCATTTCAAAGGAGATGTGAAGCTTGATGAGGAAATGGTGCTACATGATGTTTTGTTAGTCCCAGCATTCATGTACAATCTATTGTCAGTCAAACATTGTTGTGACAATAGTGATCTCTCATGGGAATTCACAAAGTCACAATGTGTTCTCAGAAACATGATCACTAATGAAGTATGTGGGTATGGTGAAATGAGAGGAAATCTGTATATCTATAAGAAGAAAAATAAGGTTATCAGAGAAGAGGCTTCTTGCAATCTAACCTTGGTAGACTGGCACAAAAGCTTAGGACATGCATCATTTACTGCTCTCAAACACTTGAGCTTTCTCAAAAAGGATTGTGATGAGATGGGAGAAAGTTCCATAAAATCATGTGATGTTTGTTTCAAATCAAAGCAACACAGGCTGCCATTTCCCAGAAGTTGTATTCAAACCACATTATGCTTTGAGCTTGTCCATATAGATGTGTGGGGACCTTACAAAGAAGAGAGCTTAACTAACACCCCATACTTTCTCACTGTAGTGGATGACTACACAAGAGGTACCTGGGTTTTTTTGATGGGACAGAAATCACAGGCTGCAAAGTATATAAAGGAGTTTGTGATGATGACAAAAAGACAATTTGGACACAAAGTAAAGAGGATAAGATCTGACAATGGGAAGAGTTTGAGGCTGAGCCGTGTTGTTCCTCAAAACACGTCTGGAAGAGAATCGAGTTTCCTCACAAACCCATGTTCGTTGACTTTTACGGATGTTCTATTCACATAAACGGATTGGATCGTCCGCTATAATCATTTTCTTATTATTCCGTTTGTTACCGATAAGGACGAGTTTCCTGCTGCTCTTATTCCTATGCCCGAGACGGACAAGCAATTAAGGAATACTATTCTTGCTGAGTATCACAGATCGCTTGCGGTCATTGTCTACGATTATTGTTTTGATACCAAAAAAGTTCAATTTGAAAGAATTATCATAGTAATGAAAAAGAATGGCTCGCAGTTTTACGGGGCATTCAAAAATTCAAAATATATCTTATCTCCAGTAAGTTTTTAGTAAGAACTAATAATAAAAACTTCAGTTATTTTATTAGAAATGAATGTAAAGGAGATTATAAACAGGGTAGATTGATTAGATGGCAAGTACATCTAAAACACTATCAATTTGATGTTGAACACATAAAAGGAGATCAAAATTATCTTGCTGATTGTCTAACAAGGGAATTTGCAGGTATTTGATTGAAGAAACAGACACTTGAACAAGATCATCAAAAAATTGCAAAATCAAAAGCAAAAAGGACCAGAATGGATCTTCAAGTTGAAGAACTCAAATTGGAAATCATGCAAAAGGAGCATGAATTGGAAATCTTAAAACAGAAATTGAAGATAATACAGTTGAAAAATCATACAGAAAAGGGAAAACTCTCAGAACCTGAGAGTAAAAGTGAAGCCAATACTACAACCGAATACAAAGACGCTTTGGTGAAAGATCAAAAGACTCAATCAACCTTTATCGAAGATGAAAGGACACCTAACTGGTACACTGTGCACACCGGACCAAAAATTGGAGTCTATAATAGCTTCAAGAAAATAAAAGACTTGCCACCAGAATACTATCATACGGCAAAAACCGAATTTTTTGGTAAATAAAACCAATATCTGACCGAAATAAATAAAATTTAATATTTGTGAAAATACACATTGTTATGTTAATTTGCATTCTCGAACGCGTTAACGTGCATTTGGTCTAACAATATGATGCAGTTCGACAATCACTAATGTGCATCATTTTGTATAATATTGTGCATTTTATTCAGTGCGGGTTTTCTTATGTTCAAATTCAAGTTAAGACCGAATTGAAATAATTTATTTTTTCGGTTGGTTAATTGAAATAACCTAAATAATTAAAATAATTTATTATTTATATTATAAAAATATTTGTAATATATTATTTATTATTAAAAATATTGAATAAAAATATTAACACATAAAACTAATATTTTTATTAAATAATTATAATACTTTTATTTAATATTAAAAATACAAAATATTAAAATATATAAAAAATGATACTATTTATTTAATATTTTATATTTGTTTTGTTGCAATTACATAATATATTTATGTATAAAAAATAATATTTTTTTATATATTTTTCATAATTTACATATTTAGCCCATGAGCTAAATTGAAATATAATAAAAATTCTTGAAATTGCAATTAGGTCCTTTGATATTGTCAAATTCTCATTAAAACACCCAACCCCCAAGTTTCTTTTTTCTTTGAAAACAGCCGCGGCTGCTTCGCTCAGTCGCACGCAATGCCGCAGGCTCAGATGATTGCGGCGGTGGACAGTGCCAGTGGCTGAGGCAGCCGCTGGCAGAGTTCAATGGCGGCGAGCTGTGTGATGATGCTGTTTGGATGTTACTGGTGGCCGTGGGCGAGACGGAACCAACGGGAAGAGGCGACGTCGAGTAGCGGCAATGGGCAGTGCGACGAGTGACAGCGAGCGGCGCGAGAGGAACCAACGGTCGTGATCAGCGCCGGAGATTGACTTGAAATCGCACGCCGGAGTTGTACGTGTGTGCTTGTCGTGTGTGTGCATGCGTACAGTGTGTGTGTGTGTGTGTCGTTTGTAATGTGTGTGTATGGGTGTGTGTTGTATGTAATGTGCGTGTATGTGTGTACAGAGTGTGTGCTGTGTGTGTGCGTGTGGTTTGTGTTGGGATTTACATCCCATTTATTTTCTTCTTTTCTATTCTTTGTTATGATTTTCTTAAGTGTAATGCGCGTTTATTAGTTTGGTTGCGCTTTTGTTCTACGAACGGTGTCGTTTTATTTCGTTTACTAATCCCTACATGTAGGGAGGGTATATAAGGCATTTTAGCGCCTTCTTTGAATGTAATCAGAACAATATTTTTGAGCTAAGAAAAATATCTAAAAATTCCCAAAATAGCTTTCTCGATTTCTTCATGGTATCTAGAGCGAACGAACCTGGTATGCAAAATTGGAGCTGTTTTTTGATAAAAGTTGCGCCAAAGGTCCGAAATCCATAGATCAGTGTACGTTTTAGCTCAAGTTCGAAGATCGGAGCTCGTGAAGGCTATCAATGGCGAAACAGGATCCATTCTTTCTCAGTGGATCCGATGGTCCTGGCATGCAGCTGGTAACACATCCGCTATCTGGTAACAACTTTCTCCCTTGGAAAAGGTCAATAATGATTGCTCTGGGTGCGAAAACTAAACTAGGTTTTATCAATGGAGAGATTGAAAAACCAAATGAAAAGGATGAAAACTATAAAGACTGGAAGAAGGTCGATTGGATGGTTTTGTCTTGGATTTTGAATTCACTCTCTAAGGAAGTAGCTGAATCTGTTATATATGCTGATACTGCGAAGGAGTTATGGGATGATATTTGTCAGCGGTTTGGTGAGAACAATGGACCAATGAAATACAAAATCCGAAAAGAAATATCGAATTTAGTGCAAGGAAACAATACAGTAATGCAATATTTCAGTAGATTAAAGAAGCTATGGGATGAATATGCATGTGTAGCTCCTCTGGATGTGTGTAACTGTGAGAAAGGAAAATTGATTGCTGAGCATGAGTCAGAGACAAAACTTATACAATTTCTGATGGGACTCAATGACTCTTATGAAAATGTAAGGAGTCAAATCATGTTAATGGATCCTCTACCATCGATCAACAAAGCATATTCAATGCTTTTAAGTGCTGAAAGACAGAAAGCAGTTCAGAATGATTTTGAAACCAGATTTGACAATGTGGCTATGGTTGCTAGAATGGATAACTTTGGAAGAGGACAGGGCAGAGGTGGTCGAGGTGGGAAGAATTGGAATTTAGGAGGTCAATGGCAATTAGGAAGAGGAAGAGGAGGCCCTAGGAGCACTGTTACCAGTAAGTAGTACATCATCAACATACACCAAAATGGCCAAAAATTCTGATCCCCTTGTTAAAGTAAAAAGACAGTGGTCATGTGGAGATTGTACCATGCCAAAGAGGTGAAGTTTATGGCTGAGTTCCTTATTCCATTCCCGTGAAGCTTGCTTAAGCCCATAAAGGCTCTTTTTAAGTTTACAAACATAACCTGGCTGAGCTTTGTTGTAACCCAAAGGAGGAGACATATAGACTTCCTCATCAAGATGTCCATGAAAGAAGGCATTGTTGACATCAACTTGATGGAGCTCCCAATTATGCATAACAGCAACAACAATAAAGACCGCAAATACTCTGCCCTCTCAATGCAAAACAATTCCTTCAAACCACTGCCAAACAATCATCTAATTCCCAACTTCTCCCGACTAACTAAAAGCAAATCCACTGGTGTTGTAGCAACCTTCTACTCATGGTTGTTGTTTTGGGCACAACTGAAAGAACGCGAACTTGTCACCTATCATCTGTGGAACCCTTCCACCGACGAGTTCAAAACCCTAGCCCTTTTCGAAATCGACCCCGCCTGCCTAATTTTCATGATTGGGATAATATTCTTTGGGGTGTCGAATTTGATTCCTTATCTCAGGACCTTAAGGTGGTCAGGGGTACAAGGATTGATTATTACGACACTAATGAGCACAATGAAGATGATCCCTATTTTAATCCCACTACGGACTGGTCGGAGTTTGAGGCTGAGGTGTTGTCCCTCAAAACCGGCGTCTGGAAGAGAATCGCATTTCCTCATGGACCCATGTTCGATGTCTCTCACTGTTGTTCTATTCACATAAACGGCTTTGTTTATTGGATCGTCTGCTATAATCATTATGTTATTATATTGAAAATGTTACATAAAATTTAAATTGTGCAAAATTACATAAAAATGTCTATTTAAAATTAATACACAACCCGTGCGGTGCACATAACTAATAATAATTATATCATATTCTTTTCAAAATATGTATCATTTTTAAATTTTTATTCAGAAAATCGTTTTGACTATATGTGATTCCATAAAATAGTTATTTTGGTAAAATGTTATCATATATTTAACAAACTATGTGAATAATAAGTATAAATATAAAATTTATATTGTTTCATTACTTAAAATAATTTATTAATATATAAACTACTAAATCAAAAAAATTAAGTAGTTGAGTAATTTATTAAACTATAAATAATTGAGTATTTCGTTTACGTCCAAGTTAATATTGATCCGTAAGTTATGAATAATTATTTTTTATTTTTAAATTTAAATAAAAATATTTTTATTTTTTTTCAATATAAGAAAGCCTAATTCCCCTGCTTCTCTCACGGAAAGCCCTCTTTAAGTTTGAAATGTAAATTATTTTCAAGTTCATAATTATCCGAATATATTTCATTTTCTATGAGAATCGATTGACAAACATTTGATCAAGATCGTGTATCATCACTCGATTTTATGTAAGAACTCGTACTAACGGTCTTAGTTCGAACACGATAAAATGTGTAAATACATACTGACGGCCTTGATTGACACATTAATAAGTGAAAAACCTGCACCCTCAGTTTACAAAGAAAGTACTCGGAAACGAGCCTTTTTCTTAAACTTTATTTCATAAAACTTCATTTCAAACATGCATACACAGATCCTATTTATAACACACAAACAACATTCAAATATTCAAATTTATCCTAACGGTTTTGCTATGAAGCCAACAGTTGGCTCCGTAATGGAGTCAACCTTCTATATACAACAAATAAACCTACCATATTCTCTGATTACTTAAATGACTGATTACTTAAATGACACTAATATAATTTTATTAATATGGTAGGTTTATTTGTTGTATATAGAAGGTTGACTCCACTATGGAGCCAACTGTTGGCTTCATAGCAAAATCGTTTATCCTAAATAACCATTCAAATATTTAAACTATAACTAACGTAATAATCCTATCTAATTACTTAACTAACATAAATAATATTAACTACTCCCGCCACTACGATCCGATTCCACTCGAAAGTTCGGTTCGCATCGACATTCTCCAACATCTCCTAATTTTTTGGCATCGTACTTTAATTATTGTCCCCACATATGTTCAAACCAAAAAATGGTTTACTATGATTCTCGGGCAACAAAATATAGCAATCCAAAATGCAATTGGAGATGCTCTAACATTTCAAGTCCAGAATAAAATCAGTTCATTACATTATATGGATTGTTATAATATTTCAAATTAAAAGACTCAGCTTGCAAACCTTTTCTCAAACAATGCAAATAACTACATCAAATTAGAAGCACAAGATTTTTCATTTCAGAAGTATTTTACTTGAAAATAATCTCAACCTATACTGTTATTATAGAAGAGAGAAATTGATGATTGTAAGTGTGCAAAGAGAGTGGCGTTCTTCTTTTCCTT
>BKCP01003336.1:87388-98306 GCA_008636005.1 Striga asiatica
AGAGTAAAAATATTAAATGTCTGCAATGGAGGAGAGAACCTGAGACGAGTGTGAACACTGTGAATAAGAAAAGATGAGTGTGAACACTGTGAATTAGAGGTAAACAAGAAATGGAGGAGCATAAGAAAAGGCTTACATTTATTGTAGGGGTGAAAATATATGGAGAGTGAAAGACCTCAGCCAAAGGGTAAAAATGGAATTTAGATAAAAGAGAGAATATGTGCTGTCGATTTTAAAAAGGAGATAGAGAGGGAGTGTGTTTAAACGTATAATCAGTTTCTTGGAAAAAGTGGGGAACATAGTTGACTTTGTAGCACAATAGCTACTTATTTTGCAAAATCACAAGCTCAAATCTTTTGGATATAAACATTTTCAAATGGATTTATTTGGATAAAAATATGATGGTTTATATTTATAGCTTTCTAAATTCATCCAACTTAAACTTTAAATACTACCTTTCTATTTTGATAATATAAAAGAAGTACTACTTATGTGTATTGTAGACATTTGAGCTATCATATATGATGTGAGATAACACGGATAAAAATATGATGGTTTATATTTATAGCTTTCTAAATTCATCCAACTTAAACTTTAAATACTACCTTTCTATTTTGATAATATAAAAGAAGTACTACTTATGTGTATTGTAGACATTTGAGCTATCATATATGATGTGAGATAACACCCACTGGTTGGTTCGACCTAAGAAGCGGTCTAATCGCGCATCGACAAGTCGATATTGGAAGTCGTCAGATCATCAGGTCGATGGTGACTTCTTAGGTAAGGAGGCTCGCTGACAGGTCGAGCTAAGACCCTCGAATAGCCTGATAAAAACTTGACTTGAAGGTATACAGGCTGATGGATCGACCTGAGCAGAAACAGAGCTAGGATTTGAAATATATCAGGGCTAGAATTATTTTGATTAAAATTCGTTATTTTGAATTATTTTTTACTAGCATGATTTAATATTTCAACTTATCAAGCCTTTAATTTTAAACTTATTATTAGTAAAAATAAAACACACGAAAAGACAACTATGTACTATATGTAAAGGACAAATTAATAACTAAGTTCTAAAAATATAATTTCTGTAGATAAATAGTAATATGTATATCATGAAATAATATTTATTTAATTAGCCCTAAAATAATATTTTTTTAATGTTAAAATAGTTCGTCAATAAAAAAAATGTCATATTCCAACAGAAAATTTCACAGCAATATATTCAATGGATATTCCAATGAAATTATAGTTTCTGTTGGAACGGTTCCAATTGAAATTCCAATGAAAAAGTTCATTCTAATGGATTACTTTTATTGGAATATTCGTTTGAACCAATTGAAAATTTTCAACAATAATAATAGCAATGGAATGTCCCAATAGAATTGTCGTTAGAATTCTATTGGAATATATTTTTGTTGGAATTTTCTATTGAAATTTTATTATTTTCTTGTAGTGTGTATTTGGTAATGATAAATAATAAATAGCATTGAAAAAATTTATTTTTACATTCAACGTGAATGTCTATTTGTAATTATCAAAAAATTATTAAATCTAACTCTATAAGATATTTATAAAATACGAACAAAAGAATATGCATACATAAACTAATAAAAGTGAATATTCTTTTCACAATATTTTTTTAAGAAATAGATTTCTCAGGAAGTTTTAAAAAAAAAAAATTATTCAAACAACATTTAAATTTTAACTATTACACTCATTAGTTGAATAGTTTCAAAAGTTGATTATATGGTAATTCAAAACTATGATATTGTGTTATTTTTTTTGTCTTATTGGTATTACTTTAATTTTTTAATTACTTGGGCATACGGGCTTTGAAACAAGAAGTGTGCGACTATATAAATTGACTTCATTTTTTACATAAAAAATACTCAAGATATTTTAAAATTTACCCGCGCTACAGCCCAAGTACATTCCAATGTACCTTCGCCCCTAGACCTGAGGGACATTGTGCACAAGCACAACAAGAAGATAATCTAGCTCAAAGGAAGTCGACCTGGTCGCATTTTTATACCGTCTAACAAGGCACGCTAATGGGTAAGAAGGAATATAATTAAGATAAGAACCACACGATTGGACTACGTGGCCTAACAGAATTAGGCAGTGCAGGCGCTCGGCTGTACGAACTGGCAGCTCGGACACTTGAATAGCTCATCCGGGCAGTCTTGTGCAACAAGGTAACGCTCCTATATAAAGGGGTGGGGTATGGCAATCTAAACTCTACACACTCAATATACTTATAAGTTTATACAATATTGTTCATCATCTTCTTCATACATTTTCTGACTTGATCGTCGGAGGCTCTACGCCAGGACCACTCCCATCGCTGTTTTGCAGGTCTTTGAACTGGACGCGAGTGGATATATGGTCTTCCAACCGGTCAAGGTCGTTGAGCTCACCATCTTGGCGTCGTCTGTGGGACTTCTATTAGAAAGCCTTCAAACATCACTATTCATGGCGAACGACGATCCTAGGAAAATTTTGGAGCCCACTTTCGACGAGGCTTGGGTCTCCACGCGACCATTTGGAGCAGTCCCCCCATTGGGCTTCTCAAGGTCGAGCCAAACGCCGGTGACCCTGGTGGTTCATGCTACTCTTGTAGCAGTTAGAGGACAGATCAACCAGCATGGAGGTGGATCGGGTGCTGAGGTCGCTCCTATGCACCCTATACAACCAGATATGGCCCAAGTCGAGCAAACGGGACCACCGACCGATAAATTAGTGCCAGCATGACAAAATGTCGTCACCTTGATGAAGGAGGAGCTTAACAAGATGATAGTCGATGTCGTTGCAGCTGGATGCACCTAGCAGCAGATGTCGAACGCAGTAACCCTTACTGCAAAGACGAGAAAGGAAACAAAAGTAAAGATCTTGAGCAGCATGGCTAGAGGAGCCCATCGCGACCCTGCGGTGGAGAGAATGATAGAACAAATTAGGGAGTTGCAAGCTAAGGTCGAAGGAAAGAAAATAGAAAGAGCTCATGGGCATCCCTTTGCTCAGATGATCTTTGATGTCGACCTGCCGAATGGATTCTGACAATTAAGCATTACCTATGATGGGTCCCAGCTCGTCATTTAAGGTCTCTTGAGAACATGGATGTTTTACATGGCTACTCGGATATGGTGAGCTGCAGGGCATTTATGGATCATGAGGAGAAGCGCATGAATTGTTTTACCAGCTTACCCCTGGGTCAGTTAAGGATCATGAGGAGTTTACAAACATGTTTCTTAACCATTTCATGAGTGCAAGGTCGCAAGAGAAAACCTAGCACACTGATGGCGATGCAGTAGGAGCATGAAGAAACATTGCAGAGTTATGTTGGTCGGTACACTCATGCGTGTGTCGAGGTCCCTTCAGCCTCAGAGGAGGTGAAGGCTGGAAGATTGACCAGAGCTTGCGAGTTGGCCCCTATATGTTCTTGTTGGTCAAAAAGCCGGCGTTGACCTATGATGAGGTCTTGAAGAATCGAAATAAGTACCTAAACATGGAAGAGTTGGAGGCCGAGTTTGCTAAGTTGGAGAATCTATCTCGATTTGAGAAGAGAAAGGAAAGAAGGAGCTCGCCAAAGTAAGAGAGATCGGAAGGAAAACGAGAGGATAGGTGGAAAGGTCGATCTGTGAGGGATGGCAAAAGGTACGATAAATACACTCCATTGAGGTCGAATTTGACAGAGGTATTGGAGACCATGATAAAAGGATAGATGGGGATAAGGTTACATGGCCGAGATCAAGAAGAGAGGGCCCTGACCAACCCAAGTATGACATGTACTGTCATTTTCATTGAGACTATGGTCACATGAAGAACAATTGCAGGTGCCCAAAGGATGAGATCAAATGGTTGATTAGAGCTGGTCACTTGAAGGAGTTCGTGTACAAAATAGCGAGAGACTTAAGGAAAGCGATTTAGGAGCATGAGGTCAAGGTCGAGGACGATGTACCTCTCAAGAGAGGGGATCCATATGGTTTATGAAGGACCTATCGACAGGGACTCCAACAATGCAAGGAAGCACCACGTCTGAGCTGCAAAAAGAAAAAAGAAAGGGGTTGGGCTCACAGACAAGGAGCTCGTGATTAGTTTCAGGTGGGGAGATGTCAAAGGGGTCCGCATCGCCATAATGATGCTATAGTGATGGTAACGCAAAACACTCCGACCGGCTTGAAATCGGCTCGTCTTCCTCCTCCTCGCCGGTAGAACGTCGCGTGTCTGCAAAGAACTCTCACACCAGGGGGTTTTTCCGGTGAAGAGCCTCCGATGCTTAAGTATGTATGTGTTTCACTCAATTCTCCAAAGTAAGAATATAGATAAATCGTAAGTCACAAGAAAAGGGCTCACTCCTACATATATAGGAGTGAGATACCTGCCCTAGGAGCTGCTCGAATTTGGTGAGCTGTCCTACCCGCGCTGCCCGTCCGTACACACACAGTGTGCGTGTGTCAGAGGTGTCAAAGGTGGTTATCGCCACTATTACTCTGCACCAATGTACTCTCGCCACGTGTCCCTCTGAGCAGAGGGAGATTATTCTCTGCACATTCCGTTAGGATCTTCTGACGAAGTCCACGCGCTTTCTCGCGTTCAGGCCACGCCCTCGATTGCTCTTCACCTGTCGGGTGCTTGATCTGACCGAGTCCCCCTTCGCCAGGCGAACATCGACCAGATCTGCTATCCTGCTCGATCATTTCCCTTTTGGTCAATTATCGCTCGACCAATACAGCTTTCTCGACATCGAGCTCGCCCGGCCCACGTGGTAAACCGGTCTATTCTTTAGGCATATAATATCCCATATCATGTGATCTCTGCAGAGGTCGTTGGGTATGAGGTCCAGTTTATATTTATCGACACGGGGAGCTCGGTGGACGTGATATTTTATGACTGTTTCAAATTGATGGACTTGGATGTGGAGCTGAAGGAAGTCAGCACGTCATTATTCGGACTTATTGGAGGACAGTTCGTACCAGTGGGAGAGGTCACTCTCTCAATAGCTTTGGGGTCTGGGATAACAAGGAAAATAAAGTTGGTGCGATTTCTGGTCGTAGGAGTCGAGTCAACCTATAACATCAATTCGGGAAGGTCAAGTTTGAATTCGTTCAAAACAGTGGTATCCACTTACCACGTGAGAGTCAAGTTTTTAGTAGAGGAGCTAGTTGGAGAGGTCGAAGGAGACCAGCTTGCGACTAGATCTTGTTATTAGATAACAGTCGGGGTGGAAAAGCATGCTATTAGAGGCCGATCTGATGATGTCGGCGAATGAGGTAGGCTCGTCAGCGATCACTGCGTGCAGCTCCTCTATCACCAGCACGCGCGGAGTGAAGCCTCGTGGCGAGGCCGACCTGATGATGTTGTCGATGCTAGAAAAATATAGAGGAGCGCCATCATCGTGGTCGGCATCCAGTATGTCGTCGTCGATTCTGTCTGGTGAATCCGGATCCAGTTCGTCCCCAGCCACGTTGGGAAGCGACTACTGCTCTCCTGGTGCTCCTCCTCCAGGTGCCTCAACGACGTCATCAGCCTCATACGCGATCTGGGATGTGGTGATGTCTTCCACTATAAACACGTCCCCGCTGCCACTTAGCTCGCCGTTGTCGCTGTCGGTGACCCTGTCCCACTGGCTTGCTCATCGTACACCACATCACGCGTCATATAGTCACGCTTCAAGACGGGGTCATAAGTGCGGTATGCCTAGGTGCCGCACTCGTAGCCGATGGAGATCATCTTGTGGCCACGATCCTCCTGCTTTTTCAAGTGCGACGTCATGTTACGCACGTAGACAACGCAACAAAAAAGTTCTGAGATGGTGCACCGCCGAGTTCCTCCCGTGCCATGCCTCGAACGATATCATCCCTTCCAAGCTCATGGTCGAAAACCTGTTCAGCACGTACATAGCAGTGATGACTGCCTCACCCCAGAACCATCCAAGCTGGACCTTTGCCTTGAGCATGCCCCTTACTGTTTCTACCACCGAGACATTGCAGCGTTTGACGATGCTGTTTTGTTGCGAACTATAAGGCGCCGTGTGCTGACAGTACACTCACTCGGCCGCACAATAGTCTAAAAACTCGATCGCGGTAAACTCCCTTTCGCTATCAGTGTCGAGCGCCTTTAGCTTAACACCAGACTCACCTTCAGTCGGCACCTGAACCTCCTTGATGGCAGCCACGGCACGATCCTTTGAGGGAATCACGGCTACCCACATGTATCTGCTGAGTTTGTCCACTATCAGCAGAAAGTACATGTTTTCTCTAAGCGTCCCTAGCATCATGGGGCCGCACAAGTCACCATGCCCCAGCTTGAGACACTGTAGTGCACGGTACTCCTCTTGCGCTGGGAAAGAAGTTTTCTTCTGTTTCTGGCTTGGCACGCGTCGCAAAACTGGTCGACGACCACACACCAAATCCTCCCGAGACAGCTTCCTAAGTGCCACAATATTGACATGGCCGAAGCGCTCATGCCAGCGCTACACAATCTCGTCGCCGCGCCCGTTCACTGCCAAGCATGATGGCTGCGCTACCTTGATGTGGAGCTCATACAAGCGGTTGGTCACCCGTGTCACCTTCGCCAACAACTGTCCGTCGGGATCTCTGATCCTCAAAACCCAATTGCCGATGTTGACCTTGTAGCTACACTCTTCTAACTGTCTGAGGCTGATTATTTTCACCGTCAGTCAGGGAATGAAGTAGACGCCAGAGAACGACCGAAGCTCCCTGTTATTTCATGTGAAAACAACACTAACCAAGCCCTCGATTTGCGCCACTGAGTCATTGTCGAACCGCACGGTGCCGAGCACCGCCTTGTCCAAGCTTCCAGAACACGGCCCTGGATCTGGATATGTGATTGGTAGCGCTGGTGTCCAGGACCCATATCTCAGCCTTTCGCACTTTTTCCTCATTGAGGACGGCGAACACTTTCTCCTCACGAATTTTGATTGGGGCGCTCGTTCCCATCTGCGCTACTCCAGATCCGCAGCCGCCCTAGAGTGTTAACAGGGCAACACCAGCGCCCCGACTGGCGATGCGCCTTCGTATGTTGGTGGCGTCGATGGGGACTGGAAGGGGGAGGACCATCCTGCGCCAAATGGACCCGTTCTTTCTTGGGTTTCGATCGGCACTCGCGGGCCCAAGGCCCTTCTTCCCGCAGCGCCTCCATTTGTCGAGGGCGGGCTGGTGTGAATTTGGCGGCCTACAGATGACGAACCTCCGCGACCACACTTGAGCCTATCTGTTTTCACGCCGCCACCACCTCATGCGCTGCCGCCGAAATGGTTCTCCCCCTCGTGCTTCATTCGCCGTGCATCCCATTTCTCCTTCATGAGGTACAGTTTCCCCTCACAGCAACAGTAACGTTGGAGATTGTTCATACCCCTCATCCACCTCCTTCTTTTGCCCAGTTAGTTCGGCAACTGTCATATTCGACACGTCAAGCAGTGTCTTGATCGCGATTGAGATCTGCTTAAACCAAGGCGGTAGGGTGCGGAGTATCTTCGCGACGATCTCGCTCTCCGCCAATTATGTGTCCTGTGTGGAAAGGTGTGCCGCCATGCCGTTCAGGCACACCGCATATTCCTCGACTGTTTTGCCGTCCTCAAAAGCGACGAGGTCAATTTTTCAACGTAGTTGTTGCGCCATCGACCTCCTAACACGGTCATCCCCAACCCTCATGGTCGTGACCAGGTGCTAGGCCTCCCTCACCATCTCCTTTTTGGCGATCGTCGGTACCGTCTCTGGTGGCACTGCGTTGCACAAGTCAAGTGCCATCATCTCCTCTTTCAGATAGGCGTCGTCGTCCTCGATCACGCTCCAGAGACCCCTGACCTTCAACTTGACCTTCATCAGGAGCGCCCAATCAAAATAATTTGTCTTGGTGAGAACGGGATAGCTACTCTCGCCGCTCACCTCATGAACCACTCGTTGGATCACAACGTCGTCCTTTGAGGGGCCTTTGGCATTCTTCTTCTCACTCATGGTCATAGGTACGAGTAGCTCTACTGCCAGTTTTTAGAACCTTGTCGGAGCGGTGAGATAGCGGCCAAAACACAAGACACAAAAGAAACTCACTCGAATAAACACGATCTTGTTTGGTGTTGTTGAATTGACAACTTTTTTGATGCTATTATATTGCATAAATAGAGGAATACAAAGAATTAAATAATGCCTACAAATCAAGATTACATGGAAACTATAATAATGTCAACATTCACAACTAATCTAGGGGATGAAAGCAAATAAATTAATTTTGGTGCACATGGATTATATCCTGTAATAAAATAATTCGGACAAAAAATACATTAACAGCCTTAAAACTTATGTTTAGTGAGGATATTCTTGGATATTCAGAAGTTTCAAGAAACTACTCTTTCTTTTAAGAGAGTTCTAGATATAGATTATATATATAGATATAGATTTTACTGACTTTCCTTGTAGAACATCTTTTGGATTTGTCTTTTAACCGTTTAGCAGAACCGGCAATACTAGTAATTTTGACTCTTCTTGGGACACACACATAAAAGTATTTGATATATTCCAAAAAAGGTGATACAATCTTTGTATTAGGAAGGATAAAGATATCGATAGCAAAAAGATATTTGAACTAATTCGTGATCAAGATTGATGCACATGTGAAGTTATTTTATGCTTCAACGAAGTACAAGGTAGACATGCATGGTAGAGGCATGTTATGTCGGCTATAGAATGTTGATACCAATTCTACATCTAAGAATTGATTGTTTTTCTTTTCTTTTCTTATTAATGTGTGTGCTATGCTATGTATGTCACTTTGAGCACTCAAAACTATGAAGTGCCAGTACAAATATTCTTGTGGTCAAGAACCACATTAAGTATTAACAGGTCAAGATATTAGAAAATAAGACGTTGGAATTCTTAGTACTCATATTTAACATGTTGGAAAGGCTAGTCCTAGAAGACATGGATGATGGATCATAAGAATAATAATATTTGTTCGGGATTATCTGTTACATGCTTTATCCTGAATGTTAATTGGTAACAGTTTCTACCTTGGATGAATTCATATTTACAGAGAAATCACTTTTCATGTGATACAGTATTTCGAAAGCCCGTTACGAAACAAACCCCCTATGATATAAAATTTCATATCCATTTTACAATGTACTTAGATTTGACTGTGGGACTCTCCGTGTAATCAGAATCTACACGTTCGAAGTCCCAAACAAAGCCAAATCATGCTTCAAGCCTACAATACATACATTTTCTCAAGTCGGCTATAGTTAATGCAGATACTCAACAAGGCTTATTTTCTAATATCGTGCCTTGTTTCCATATATATTGCCATTTTTCTTGGAGAAGATAGAGGAAGAATATGAGTGAGACCTCGGCTGTGAAAATGATGTTCCAAATCCTAATGTCCTTTGACGTTCGCCTTTTGTAGGCTTGTAAACCGGTGTATATGTTGATAATACCAAGCATGGAAACTGCTATGCCGACTAGCCAGTGAAAAAGAAACCAAATGCTTCTATGTTTGCTTCCCCTGCAAACGAAAAAAAATTGCATATATGAATTTGCTTGCAAAATGTTTGTGTGAAGTGCTTCAATCGATTTATTCTGTACCTTCGTGGCCTAAAGATGCCGAGTAATGCTTGCAACCACATGATTATATAGAAGGCTAAACCTATCCTTTGATGAATGTTGTTGAAAGAGTTGTCGAAGAATTTTATCGACATTATTGCTCCTGCTGTTGCAAGGAGCACTGATAAAACCTGTGTGATTAAAAGTTTCACAAATTTTAGTCACCAAGAAAATTTCAGTTATTCTTACTGAAACAAAACAACTAGGGAAACTTTTTTAGCCTAGTAATTGATTTTGAGGATAAAGCTAAGCACAGTGGTTTTCTTTTCCATTCAAGTAGTCATAATGATTAGGACCCAACTAGACATCATTACATGCAATTTATAAGTCATTAAAAATTGATTGTGGGGGTATCTTAGCTAACTAAACTGAATTCTAATCACTAATCAGTAATGAGATGTCATTAAGACACTGTAGAGATAATGTTTATCATGCAAAGACAACAAACACAGTACTGGAAAAGAAAGAAACAATAACACAAATAATTTTAGCTTAAGATGATTGGTTTTGATTGATAATGATACGGATTAATCGTATATTATCCGACAAACCATAGCTTTAACCCCATAAATCAGTCGAAATAGCTTTTAACCACATAAAGAAGAAACAAGAGAGCTTGCCTGTGCAATAGCATGAACATAGAATATGATTCTTAACCTGCTTCCGGATGCTTCTCTGTTTGACATCCTCTTCACGAGTATTGCAAATGGCATTAGTAAGCCAACTGAAGCCCATAGTAGAAACCCGTGAAGTTTGATCTCGAACAAAAGTTTCGGACTCATCTGGAAAAACAGCTAAAACAGTTAAAACAGGATATGCATGCTAAAAGAACCACATTGAGTTTCTAGTCGAAACATATATACATACCTCTCCATTGTTGCTCGACTTGACATTCTCCATATTCGTTCGTTCGTGAGATGATCCGACTGATGTTGGAAGGTCTAAGATATTGAGACCTATAAAAGTGAGACAATAATCACAATCTTCTGTGAAAACAGCATGTCTTAAATCTTGAACAAAGGATCCTAAACTTTGTAAAAGCGGTTAACCGGGTTCATTGCCGAAGAGAAAACCAGCTGCAGAAGCACCTTTTTCTGTCACTATTTTATTTTTTCTTCAAGTGATAGTTTATTTAATCAGGGTTTATCTTATGAACTAAAAATATGCAAGAAATTCATAAAAAGGTTGCACATTTACTCTGTTAGGGGCCACTTTTTCCTCTTTTGGTTAGCAGAGCCAAAGCTGGACAACTAGAGTAATATATAGCTGTTTGTGTGACTATTTCATTGAGTTTATTGCTT
>BKCP01003336.1:98380-131412 GCA_008636005.1 Striga asiatica
GTGGGGTCATTTTGACAGGCTTTAATTGGGGGAAATGTAGATTTTTCGAGTTGGAGCTTTGGTCAGAATGTAATTATTTTACGAGGTGAGAAATTTTTGGGTGTGGTAGTGGTCTGCAAGACCTTATGCTGAGCAGCATTATCTTCTGCTATTTTACTAGTCCCACTACAAGGTACAATAACAATTGCTTCTGCTGTAAAGGTAGTCATATACACTTTTAGAAATTTTAAATTGATGAAATAAATATTTTTTTACCAGCCCTGTTAAATTTCAATCTGATATATAGATTTACTTTCCATATTAAGAGTCATATTATTATAAATATATTTATATTTTGTGTGATGGGAAGTGAGAACTACAAAATCAATATAATGTATGTATGTTAAATTTTGTTGTGATCTTGAATATTAAAATTCTCTCCACATGTAGTTTAACTTATGATATGTTATCTTGGGGGGTGTCCTCTAGCACCAATGGCATAAAAACAGCTCAGAAAAGCACAAATAAATTGATTACTTTTGTAGACAGTTGGTCCATGAAAATGTATATTGTCATGCAACTTTTTAGTTGTGGGCAATCTAAGTGGTGATTGCAGAATTCAGAAAGCATAAAGACATGGCCCCTCTCCTCCTATTACATGATCATCTCTTGCAGTTGAGTCTCAAATGTAATGATAATATGTTGGATCCTACATTTTTCTTGGTCTTGTTTGTGATTGATTGACTATATAAATCTCTCTAATCTCATTCTCTCTGGTACACATGATTTTGAATTGTTTTAGATGAAATTTATTATGATGAGTGCCTATTGAAGGTGAAAATTAAAAATAAGTGACTGACCTTGTGACATAATAAGTAATTAATTAATTATAATATCACATTTGGTCATCGTATTGTAAGTAGAACTATCAACAAAATGAACCGCCCGTTAGCTCATCTCAAGCCCGACTCAGACTCATTTGATAAATAAGCAGAGCTCGAGTTTATTTAATTAACGAGCCGAGCCACTCGAAAATATGATTTTTCATGTAATTTTCTATTGTTCGAATCCGTTAAGACTCAAACTCTGTCCAATAAATTAATTAATGAGCCAAGCTCGAACATTTCAACAGCTCATTTTGCTAACGACCCAAGCTTTGCTCGATTACGGCTCGAGCTCTAAGTATAAAGAGTTCGAGATCGCTCGGCTCGTTTCGTTTATTTTATTGTAAGGTATGATTCACAATAATATATTTAACAAAAATAAACATGTATATTAGAAAATAAATTTGCATCAACTAAAAGTATTTAAGCTGCTAATTATTTCACAGTATGAAATGAGAGAATGACCCAACATATAATTTAGGGTAATGAATGCCATGGGCTCAACGATTCAAACTGGCCATTGATGTCTCACCTGTTGTTCATCATATTTCCATGTGAAGCCAGTTTGATGTCTAATCTGTAGTTCATCATATTTCCATGTGAAAAAAACCATTAGCAGCTAAGTTAGTTGTTTTTCTAACTACCGAGATAATTATGGAAGGACTGCTAAACGACAAATACTTGGAGAGCAAATCAACACAAGTAAAATAACTAAATAAGTACAGTATGTGGCAAGAGAGATCCTCAACTTAGTATAAGAAAAGTATAATCAATAGAGCCTAACAAAAGAATGAGTATGAAAATGTAGTCAAACATCTCAAATGTAGTCCTACATATTATTAGTGTCAATACCTACACCATTTATAGCTCTAGCAACCCATGTAGTGATTCGTTTGGTAGACAAAGGTTCGACATATATTACGCAGAACAAGAACTCAGTCGCAAATTGCAACTACCAGATTTTATGGGTAAAACCTGAGCCGATATATTTCCCCACCTGGGTTTCTTTCTCATATAACATGTATTTAATTGTACCAATCAAGAAAGATAATCGAAAATGTCAAGACAAATAAAAATAGCAAGAGAAAGGTTCTGCTACTGCTATTCCGTTGAATTGCTTGCGACAACTCTTTATTACCCAGCTCCACATTCTTTGTTGCTTCAACAGCCTGTTAAATCCAAATGCGAACAACAAATTAAATAAACGAACATTAACAACTATTTTTAACCTCGACGAGACAATTTCTCATTCTTCTGAGCTTTTGGCTCTTTTGCAAATCCAACTGAAGACCGAATTTCTTCAAAACAGAAAAAACAAGGCTGACCTGCTCGTATAAATACTCGATTTGCTGCGCTTGCTGCAGGACATGAGTCGACATGAGATGGTTGAGGGCAGACATCTCGACCATCTTTGTCTCAGTCCCTTGAACGGCATCCAACATGCTCGACAGCTCCACCTGAAGGGCTCGAGTCTCGTCATCCAACAGCTGCTGCTGGAATTTGATTGGCTCTGCTTGGACATTATCCGTCTGCCCGACTCTCGAACTGTTTGCTTCATCGAGATCCGCATTTCCAGAAGCTGAATTTCCGGAAAAATCTGAAGTGCGTTTCTGCTTAGGTTTTCTTTGTGGGGCCACCCTGTTGATAGCATCCTGGAAGCGTATAGCTCTAAGCTGATCAAACTGTGATGTCACCGAATGAAGCTTTTCACTTAGAATCAGGACCTGCAATGGTACAACATGTACTTCACTTTTACGTAAAATCCAAAAAGATCGAATAACAGTTTTTCAAAATTCGGAAAAAAATATATTCCAAATTACTAGAATCCTCCTTACAAGAAGATATTCATTTGTTGAGTGTTCATAACACTTTTAAGGGAGCATTTGTAATTTTGAACCGAACTTCAGTTTTTTGTATTAGGTTTGGTAGTTTTTGCAATTGCTCAATTATAACTTGAGCCCTAATGACTTTAAGATAATATCTTAGGCATGCATTTAATTCCTAATAATTCATAAACCTAGAGGTAAACAGCATCTGCAGGTATGATTTGGCTGCACCAAACCATGAACAATATGTTATTAAATTGTAAGATTCTAACTGAGCTTATCTAATGCTAGATTGGATACAGAATGACAAGATGTCCTCACTCCTTCATGTACAACATATCAGACAGGAATACAAATAGTCGGAATCAGGCAACAACAAACTAAACAGCTGCAACATAGTTATTGTGCGAAATTGTCAATCAACTCATGTACCATAATTCATACCACTCCATGTTTATGTGCTACAGTATCAGCATTCATATTGTCATTTCTTAGACCAAGCCATCCCTTTGAATTTGCCTCCTCGTCATTTATACTATTTTTGAGAACATCTATTTGATCCTTGCATGTTTTGATAAAAACTGTAACCTGCGAAATGTAAAGATCGTCAAGAAGTAAGTAGTAACATGATGCTATGGTCACTTAAAACATCAGCATTTGGCAGCAAACTAGCCATCTATACACAACAACCATATACAGTGTGAAAATAACAAAATTCTCCCTCTTGGTGCCTCGGATCCAGCATTTCAAAGAACTAACTTCCGTGGAGCCAGTTGAAGCATTACATCTCAATCTAGTTTTAAAGTACAAATACACGCTCCATTATCCTCATCCATAATGTATCAGTGCTATCAGTGAACTCAATATACTACACAACAGATGTAAAAGGGGTGGATATTCCGAGAAATGCACAAGATGAGACTTGCTGCACGTGAAATTTCAGGTGCACTAGATTCCACTACTAAAGTTGAAAAGAAACTGCAAGTGACAGTAAAGAGATTGGAATCCAATCGAGGATACGTGCTGCAACATAATTACTAATATTTTCAAATACTTCGAAACAGACTGTTAAATCCTCCAAAGTTCCTATGGATTCACTTATTTCATTTTCCTTCCACAATGATTTCAAGAGATCAATCCTCGATGATAATGGCACAAAATGATAATAGATATTCGTAAATCTACAACTTGAAAATTATCAAGTTGGATCTTAAACCATTCAAAGAAGATAAGAACAGACTTTACTTATGACAACCCAAAAGGAAAATTCAATAACCCAAAACTACTTATAACCTTTTGCTCGGCTAAGTCCTAAACTCAGACATATAGTGATACGATCGGAAAAAAAGAAAAGAAAGACCAACAAAAACATTGCAAACACGTTCTACCAAGTAGCATACATTGCTTCTCAACCATGTACTGGACCTATACATACATAGTGTGGTAAGTAATAAACTGAGGGAGAAGAGTATAACATAGGGTAGAAAAATGATATATTTCTTAATAAAAAGACCACTTGCTTTGAAGAACAGCTTTCAAAAGGAAAACCAAATCTTATATTTACATATAAACGTCTAGGGCACAAATATAATCACTAGAAACTAGAAATGGTAGCAATATTTAAGAAACACTATATCACATAAGAAGAGGCATGACCACTCCAGATTAACCATCAAAAGCATGGATTTTTACTGCGTATATTCACAAAGAAAGTACAACTGCAACTGAAACACAAATCAGAAGTAATGGGGCCACAATAATTAGGTAGATTGCAGGAACCTTAAACTGAAAAATTTAACCTTTTAATAAGCAAACCGCATGACGTTTGTTCTAGTATAGCAAAGTAATGAAGGAAATATTTCACCTCATGCTCAATGCTATCCCTCTCTTGTTCAGTGGTACGGTGTAAATCTACATAATCCTTCTTATGCTTCATGAGGAAATTCTCTAAAGCTCCAATACTGTCAAGCTGGCAGATAAACGTGGTAAATATCAACTCAAATAAAAAGCATCACACACTAATGTGCAGATAAAACAAGTCCTACACTGAAGCCGCATGTGAAAATGACCATACCGTTGTTAATGCAGCTTTGCTGAAGGACGATCTTTTCCTACTTTTATGCATGATAAAAGAAGCCATCACTGCTGCGGTTTTGGACTGCCAAAAACGGAAAGCAGCAATTCAGAGAGAGAATAAGCCATTGACTTCAGAAATTAATAAAATTGAAAAAAAAAAAAAAAAATCAACTAGATCAAATTACTGTCAATGGGTATCTGCATAAATTTCTTCAGGAATTGAAAGATTAATAACCACCGATCACAAACATCATGTACTGAAATGTGACGAAAGAGACAAGAAGAAGCACCTCACTGTATCCCAAATTCAGTGCTGCTCGACGCACGGCATCCCTAAAATCCTCAGTTCTCTCTCTTGCTTTGGCCATACCTTCAACTACGATTAAGTGATTGCAGTAATTTCTTACTGTAAAGAACAATGAATAAGTAAATGCATAAGAACATCTCTCTAGAAAATTGGACAAAATCAAGAAAATTAGGAAAATCTTGAAAACTTTGCCATGGTCCAAACAAGCGCGCAATTTTGTCGTGTTCGTTTCAGTTACGTCAATCCTCGGAGAATAATAGACGTCTCTAAACGATTGAACTCACAAAAAATTTGAGAAAAACAGCTAAAGAAATCCCCCTCGAAAACCATGCAATCCAACCACTATCCGGTAGATAAAACCTACAAATTGCATGCAGGAATTAGAGGTGCTTACTGGGAAGCTATGGCGAGTGAGAGAGGAGGCGATCTGAGACAGATGGTAGAACAAACGATGTCGTCTGTGCTTTCTAGTTTTAGGTGTTACCACTTTGCTAAAGCCGGGACCCGACCCGAGTACTACACGGCTGATTAAAAGAAATCATGTTTCGAAAAAAGCATACGTCGTAATATTATTTCAAATTTTGAAAAATTTCTCGGTATACAACGTTATTAGTTCTAAAAATAATTTATGGAAATTATAATATAATTAGATGAAATTTTCTCAATATGCATACATTGGTAATTGATAAGCATGATGCCTATTTAGAAAAATTGCATACCTTCAATAGTGACTATGTTATTCCAAAAATGTTGAGATACTGTAGATTCACTGTGGTTGATTTGGCATATTAATCTTAAGAAATACAAAACACTTTCATTAAAATAATTTTCGTAATGTCAATAATATTTATGGAAAAAGACAATAAAAAGAAAGTTTTATTCACCATAGTCAAGGCTGAATTTCATGGCAAGGTTGCTAAGTGTTTGTGTGTGTGTGTCATCTCCAGAAGACAATAAACACCACGTGAATGCATAATAAAAATATGCAAGTTTCATCTTATCTTAAGAAATATGCAAGTTTCATCTATACAAAACAACAAATACAAGCTAAAATATCAGATTACGGCTAAATCAATAGCTCATTTAAAATCATTAATATTCAGAAATTATCATCATACATGTAATCGAAAATTCATGCTTCGTTATCTCACTCAATTATCAGATTCGTTATATCACCCAATTAACATATAATCGAAAAGAACAGATTACGGCTAAATCATGTTCTTTTTCAGAAATAGAGCAAAAAGTACAAATTCGCTATATCACCCAATTAACAAAAAAAAAAAAAAGATTCAGGTAATCAAAAAAAAATTGTCGAACAAATTCGTTCTATCGCCTAATTCGTTCTATCGCCCAATTAACAAAAAAAAACATACAGGTACTCGACAAAGTTCAGGACTCCGACAGATTACCTATATTTGGGGCTTTTCCGGCGGCGGGATGGAAGCTTCGGAAGAGTAGATGCAGGTGGAATTAACGCGAAGAGAAAGACGAAGCGCCGACTGCTGGAGAATGGTTTCGGCGTAGAGAGTGATGAAGAGTAGAGGCAATGGTTTCTTCGGACGACCGGCGGAGCCGCAGAGGCTGTGCGTTCATTTTTTCTGTAACATTCAATTGGAAAATAGATACTGGCCGATTGACAGGCAATATTAGTCACTCAATACCACTAAGTAAGATTACAGAGGTTATATTAGTCAAATAAGCTTTTTAATATATATATAATGTCGAACCTAAAATTATTAATTTAGAATAATAATAATTTTTATACGATCAAATTACGAAGCATGATCTTTCGCTAGGTAGAATTTCGAAGAGTGAGTAAAATGTCACTTAAACTCAGCGCATTCTAAAATTATATATAGGGAGATTTGATGTAATTAATAAAATATGACTTTAAAAAAATAATTCTCACGAAAAGTACATTTCAAAGAAGTTTACGCGTTTGTTTGGAAGCACTTTTAGAAAAATTTATTCAAGAAATAGACTTATTCAAAATGGACTTCTCCAAAAGTCTCTATCATTTATTTATATGGAATTGATTTTTTTAGAGAAACAACTTATTAATAAATCTATTATATTTGACACTTAAAAAGGATAATTTTTATAAAATAATAAAAAAAATTCTGTGAATGCAGAGGTTTCGAGTCTAGTGTTTTCGAGTAGTCCTGTGTAGATTAGAATTTCTATTCATACCTGTTAGGATTTTATAATTATAAATATGTTTTAAAAGTTAATAACTTTTGTATTTGTTATAAGTTTTTCATATATGAATATGATGTATCAATTAATCGTTTACGAGCTTTGATTTGACATTCATATTCAATATTATAATAAATAAATACTTTTATTACTTTTATTATAAAATCAAATAATCTATCAGTGCTAATGTCAAAAATATAATTACGTATCAGTTAAAAATATCGATAAAGTTATTATATGGTATAAGGTAGAAAAAATTACTATAACATATAATGGATAAATCATACAAGTGAATATAGATATTTAAAATATACATTATAATGATAAAAACTGAAAAATGTATTTAAGATTTAAATATAAACAAACACTTATTTTTTTATTTTATTTTTTTAATTTAAGTATAAATTTTTAAGTAGCATCCGTGTCATAGTACTAGTTTAAATTATAGTATTTTGTAATTCTAAAATCCATGTACCAATTTATACTGTTAGAAAATCACTTGTGAGTTGTCTCACATCGTTTATATAGGGAAAATAAGCCTAATTTATAAGTCTAATGGGCTTCCACCAATTGGTTTTGGAATGGAACCCCACTTGGACTTCATCTGGGCTTTCCCTGTTAGTGCACTTCATCTGCGTAGGATCGCACTCGTTTTACCCCCGTTTCTTATATGGTACCAGAGTCGGTTCTATGTGGGACCGTGCGATAACGTACCCGTTTCTAGTAGGTCTTGGGCACCCGGCTTTGTAAATGGACTTGGGCTTTTTATGAAGGACTCACAAGTGAGGGGCGTGTTAGAATATCACTTGTGAGTTGTCCCACATCGTTTATATAGGGAAAATAAGTCAATTTATAAGTCTAATGGGCTACTCTTCCTTCCATTGGGATGGAACCCCACTTGAACTTCATCTGGGCTTTCTCTGTTAGTCCCCTTCATTTGCGTGGGACCGCACTCATTTTACCCTCGTTTCTTACATATACTCTCGCCCACTTGAGCTATAAGATGGGACTGATAATTTACCTCATTATGAAGTTAATTCAAACGCTAACCTAGCTAGAACATGATGACACTTAATGTCCATAAGGCTTTGGTATAAATCATTCTTGATATAGCATCTTATATCAACTCGAGAAATTTGGTGTGTGTAAGCAAAACGAAGCTCTACTCAAGCAACACTAGGGACAAGTCTGATAAAAGAATATGTGGCATGATGGTAGCTCAAAAGTAGGGTTTGGAGGTTTATGATTTGGGCGCTGTACCATATCTTTGAGATGTTGGAAAGATGTTCCCAGGTGTTGATATAAGTCTTCCAACCAATTATATCACTACCAATTAATCCTGAAACCGTTGGAGAGAATTCTATATTGTAGATTAAGCATATCATTGAGATGTGAGAGAATTCAACCTCCCCAATCTTGGGATTCATTCCGAGATTAAAGCTCAATTGTAGGAGTATTAAGGTCAAAAGCGGTGAAGGTATGCACGTACAATTTGAATTTTGGCTACTTGGTTTTTAGAAAGAGATATCTCTTTATTGGTTTGATCGTTGAAGGTTTTGCACTGTGAAGATTCCGACACTTTGCAAGTTTATCAAGCGTTCTTCTCACCACATGAAATTGAACATAAACAGGTTCTCCATATGTTATCCTTGGTTACGTTCACATCACCTTCTATATAACCTCCTAAGTTTTTGTAGCATGAATGTCTTATACTTCGTACTATAATTAGTAATTTTATGTATCAAATTTTGATATACTTAACAATCTCATGAATAAATTTCCTTTTGAATAGTTCAAATAAACAATTCATCTAATTTTAGACTTTTATTGTACCTATAAAAATATTTTAAATTATAAAAAAATTGACTAACTTATATTATAACTATGTTTTAAAATTTAATAATTTTTTTTATATGTAGTAAGTTTTTCATATATAATATATTAAACTTATTATCTTATGGTTTTAGGCGTATCATTGAAACTCAAAGTAGAAATATAATTTTCGATTTAGTATATGTATGTATAAAATAAAAAATAATAACTATATATGTTTTCACAAGCGAGTCCCTGATGTGTACATTTTATATAATAATAATAATAATTATAATTATAATGATTTAAAAAAGTTTGACAACCTAAAATAAAACTTTTATTTTCTTAAAGTTTTTAAATTAATTTCTTAATTAATAAACGGATGTAATGCTACTAGTATAAATTGATACTAGTATTATTTTTACTATTTTATTAAACAACCAAATATACAGAATTTCGTAACTTCATTAACAAGCAAATTGTATTCCATAAAAAAATGAAAAAATTTCTTTGAGAATTCCTCATTATACGGAATAACCCACAACTCGTCTTCTCACCCTTTTATTTCACACGTTGAAATTCTCTTTACAGATTGGCCTTTCCTCTCTCCCTCCGGAAAGAAGGAAAAAGAGGGAAGAATAATTTCTCTCCACTTCTTTCTACGAATTAATTCAATCTCATTTTTCTATTATCCATTAATTAACAATCAATCGATTTAATTCCATTTATTCGTGTGTGATTTCTCGGATCCTCTTGTTTTTTGACATCTCTTGTGGTGTTTGATCCGAGGAAATCATGTCGTACGCTTACCTCTTCAAGTACATTATCATCGGTGACACAGGTAAATTGATCAATTTATTTGTTTGTTTTCATTTCGTGGTTGTTGCTATGAATTTCCTTTTGGATGTACTGATGTTGTGGGCTTTGAATTGGATTGTTTTCTGAGAAAGGGGCTCCATTGCGTTGTTGAGCTTTGCTGTGTGATTAATTGGGGCTTGATCGTTTGGAAATTTTATGGTGGGCTTATTTTTATTGTGCATAAGAGATCATAGGACCTTTGAAATGCAAGCTACCTTTGATGTGAATCAAGGGCTGTTCTTGGCAGTTGGGTTGCACCTTACCCGTTTCAATTGAAGGCTTAATAAATGTTCATCACTTTGTGCAAGCGTAAAGAATAATGATAAATCAACCAAAGAGATAGACATGATTAATCTTGTACTCAGAGATTTTCTGATGCAGCCACAATCTTTTAGTTTATGTAAGCTATAAATGGATTGTCTTTGTGAGGTATGCTAGAGATAGATACGATTAATCTTGTAATTTGAGATTTTCGGATGCAGCCATATTCATTTAGTTTCTGTAAGCTATAAATGGATTCTTTGTGAGATATGAAGAAATAGACACCAACTAATCTTGCTTTAGCGAAATATTAAATGGTTAAGATAATTGCAAAACTCACGAATTCTGAAATACCTTCAGGTGTTGGGAAGTCATGTCTGCTTCTGCAGTTCACTGACAAACGCTTTCAGCCAGTGCATGACTTGACCATTGGTGTTGAGTTTGGAGCCAGAATGATTACAATCGACAATAGACCAATAAAGCTCCAAATTTGGGACACGGTTTTTCTTCCAACCTTTCTCTTTTTACCTTCTTTTGCCATCTTTTCATTTTTTTTTAACATACAATCCTTTTATGTACCTTGTGTTTTCAAATAGCTAAATTTATATCTTAAAGTTGGTCTCCCGTAGTAGTCTCTTGGTACTTTACTATTTTCTTGATTTTTTTGTTCTCATTTCTCTAAATCAATTTTCCCCTATGTGATCTCCTATTCTAAAAATTATTGATTACAAATTGACATCTGACTCCGTTGCTAATCATTTCAGGCTGGGCAAGAGTCATTCAGGTCCATTACAAGGTCTTACTACAGAGGTGCTGCTGGGGCCCTGCTGGTGTATGACATCACAAGGTGTTAATTCTGTTTGCATACAATAGTAGATAGTAGACTTTCTGTGATTCTTTCAACTTCAAATTTCTCTAGTGATCCCTGCCCCCTGGAGACCAACAGTAGTTCGGTCTAGTACGTGTGGGCGGTCAATTCTTCATCACAGTGAAAATTATGGCTAACCACGTTGTTATATTTACATATCTTTCAAAATTACAAATACTGCCTTAATATTATTTGTATTCCACAAACCGCACGCTTAATAAGGGACATCCATGAAGAAAGTGCAAACCTCAGGAAGATTTTTTTTGTGTTTCCATTTATTTTCTACAAATGTTGAGCTGATGGATTGGATAATCTGAATTTTGTACTCCTCAGGAGGGAAACTTTTAACCACCTTGCCAGTTGGTTGGAGGATGCTAGGCAGCATGCAAATGCAAACATGACCATAATGCTGATAGGTAATAAGAGTGATCTGGCTCACAGAAGAGCTGTAAGCACTGAGGAAGGAAAACAATTCGCAAAGGAGAATGGATTGATATTTATGGAGGCGTCCGCCAAAACAGCTCAGAATGTGGAGGAGGTATGAAATCCTCTCATTGATCGTCAATCAATTCCCTGCATTATAGATATCTCGACTTTTGTTTAGGAGGTATATCATTTTGTTTAGTGTTTTATGAACTCTCATTCTCTCAGGCATTCATAAATACTGCCTCAACAATTTACAAGAAGATTCAGGATGGAGCTTTCGACGTGTCTAATGAGGTATTTTCTTGATTTATGATTAATCTTTTTGAACTGTTTTCTCATATGTTCTGTTTAATGAAAACATTTTTTTCTACTTGTATGCACATTAAATATAATTTTATTTTTCTTTCTGCAGTCGTATGGAATCAAAGTAGGATATGGGGGTATTCCGGGAACTTCATCTGGAAGAGATGGTGCCGTCTCACAAGGAGGAGCTTGTTGTAGCTGAAAGTCGGAAAATTGATTCGTTAGACGCGTGTCTTTTGAGTGGTCTTGATAGTATTCTCATTGCAAGGTGGCCGTTCTTTTGTTTTCAATTCTTTTGTTTATCATTATTGTACCTCTGTTCTTGACATACCCAACAATGAAATATGCTAAAAAGGTACATATTATGGATATTGAGGGACTTTTCAATTTTCATTACATTCTCAATGTAAGCTCATCGCGCTTGTTTGTTGGTAACTCATATATTGAATTCAGTTTTGGGAAGCCAAATACTTATATAGGAATGTGTTTATGGATCTTATTTTGTAAGAAAAATTCGGTTTGGTTCCGCTCTCTTCTTTATGAATCTACCTGGCAATGTTTTTAAATTGGAACAGGAATTTATAATGAACAATCAATTATGTTCCAGCTCTTTTCTTTTTGAATCTACCCGGCAATGTTTTTAAATCGGAACAGGAATTTAAAACGAACAACCAATTATGTTCCGACTTCCGATGATGAGCATAAGTCATTGGGAAGAAGTCGGTGTAAATAATAGGAAGTCATAATGTTATCGAACATGCATTAAGTGCAGGGAACTTATAAAAATTTGTTGGCTGAAATTGAAAGTGAATATTAGTAATAATTTTAAATTTTTTTTTTCTATTCCAACCAAGTAAAAAACTTTGTTCGTTGATCTTACTTATTTTGTGAGATGATCTCTTGATTTCATTTTAAAAAAAGGCGACTAAATTTACTCATTTTTTCACTTAGGGCGTATGCTAGTACTATTATATCATCCTTAACACATAGTATTAGTGCAAACAAATATAATAGTAAATATAAGAACCACTCATCCCAATACATGGATTCTCATTGCCCAAAACTTAACCAGAAATGGTCCCCAAGTGTTTCTCAAAAAGAGAAAAAGAAAAAGGAAAAGTGTAAGATAATTCGCTGCAAATTCGACGAAGAGTGCCATGGTTGTGTTTTACTCAAGAGGACTTAAAAAAGTTAATAATTTATATAACAACACAAGTGTTAAAAATATCAGCTTTTCTCATGAAAATGGTCAACTTTATTGTAAACGAATATCTACTTGCACGAAGTTTCTTGGGAGCTTCTCCCTTGATTCGGTTTATGAGCAGAGCCGGTCCTAAATATTTATACGCCCTGGGCCAAATGAATAAATAATGCCCATCTTATTTTTATTAAAAAAAATTACAAACAATTTATCGTATTATAAAAGATATAATGAAGATTATAACAAAAGTGTAAAATTTTATTAAAAAAAATTACAACAAGTAAATGAATAAATCATGTTCAGTCTTTGTATAAGAAAAAAGACGACAAAATAAAACATATTTTAAAGTCTTTTTCGCATTAACCATATGTTTAATTTTATTGTAATCTTGAATAGTCAACTTTTTTTGTTGCAAAAATACTAATATTAAATTTTCAAATATATATATAATAATCAAATAAACAACAAATGAAACTCACATTTATAATGGATAACCCGATACCTTATAATGACTATCACTTATATGATTGAATTATATGCACACAAGTAAAATTTTTCATATTCAAGTAAAAAGTTAAAAAACATTTTTACCGATCACATGAAAAAATGAGAAAATAAAATATATAAAAAAATACTTAGGTTAATTATCAATTATTATATATTAATATCATCATTAGAACTTCAAATAAAAAAGAAAACTATATTTAGGTGTTTGAAAATTAAGAAAAAAAATTAACTCATTTTAATAAACAATTATACTTAAATGCTTTTTTTTTTATTTCCTTTAAAACATTCTAATAATTGGTGCTCTCAAAATTTTTGGCCCTGGCGGCCGCCCGCAGGGCCGGCTCTGTTTATGAGTATAATGTAGGGATATCTTTTGACTGTTCTCTATGATTTAGACAACTAAACATTTTTATTTTTTAAAAGGACAAATTATGTCGCATATCAAATTTACTTATCACATTACTTATAACTATATGCAATTGGTCATAGAATTACGTGTCCAATTTGTGCATAAATTATCCTGTTGAATTACACAAAGACAAAACTTATTGTTTTATTATTATAATAGCTGACTTCTTACCAAGTCCCAGTCTTCACGGCGTTTGAAATTTGAATGGTTAATATAATTATTATTAAGTGTTACGTAAATTCTACAGAAGTTTCCAACAAACTTCTACCATGGAAAAATATTCATGGAAAATTCAGTATTAGACAAGCCTAGCAAGTTATAAAGGTTGACCTCCAAATCGTAATCCACACATGAAACGATATATAAGCTAGCCTAGCAAGTTATAAGGCTCATTAGAGCTTCACTACTACAAGCGTGAGCATATATCTCAATAATAATATTATCTTGGGAATTTAAGATCAAAAAATGGTGAGGGGAGTTTTAGCTCGTGTAGCGAATGGTGAGAACGAGGTGGCATTTGAGATAGGCCGAATTCTCGAGGGCTCGGGACTCGTTTACATGCTTGGCATGATTGTTTTGTCGATTTCGGTCATGTCTGTTCTCATCTTAGCGTGTGCGGATAGTGGATCCGGTGGCAAGCGTCGGAGGAGATATGGAGGTGTTGCTGGAGGTGGTGGCGGCGGCGGCGGCTGTGGCGGTGGAGGTGGCGGCTGTGGCGGTGGAGGCGGCGGGTGTTGAGGTGGAACTTGTGGTTGCTTTTGGGATTAATTAAATTATTAAGCGAACATTTATATATACGTTGTGTGTAATATATATACGTAGCTCTTGAAGGTTGTTTCATTTTATTATTAATGTTAACTTTCAAGATGTGTGATTTGAAAGAACATGATGATATATGTGTTGTGAGTAGCTGTATTTTTGTTATGAACATTCAAGATGTCCCAAATCTTGTAATATCACACATCATATTTAAAAGAATGGCATGATTTCATTTTTAGTTTACTATATTGGCCTATTTCCAGCAAATGTCCATGTTTTTTGTGCAAATATCAAATTTAATACATTAATTTAAAAAATTCATCAACTAAGGTACAATAATCACAGGAGTGGCAAGAGCCCTCTCTCGAGGAAGCCCTCTTTCATAAAAAAAACCCTCGTCGCCATCCCGTCGTGCTCCCCCTCTTCCGGTCGGCCAGCCTGCCGTCCTCCGAGCCGGCCATGAATGAGCCGCGACTGGAGGCACCATTTCAGCCCCGTCCAGAGATTTTCGAGAGACATGGTTGGAGCTAGGTTATTACTCTGCCTATCTCCTCAGCTCCGGTCGAGGTCGCTTGTCCACCACGTCCAGCCTCCAGCTTCGAGTGGTCGTCGTTTTGTCGGAGTCCTTGGCTCTCACGCCTTCCAAACCCAACGCCCATGGTGAAACTTCTGCGAGACTGCTTGCAGCCTAGGAGGCCCATGGTATCTTTCTGAGCCTTCCGGCATTTCGTGATGGCTCCCCTCCCTCCCCCGGTGTTAAATCTTTAGAGCCCAGATCTGGTCTGAGATTTAACTCCTCGTCAGATCTGTCTAGACAGTCGAGTTTAGCCGTAATTTTTGGGTTTGGGGACTAGATTTACTAATATGTTAGATATTTTGGGTTGCGTTGTTTGGCTCGGTTGGTAGTTACGGTGGTCGTTTAGTTTGCCGGCGAGGTTTAGGGGAAGTCTTATTTTTATAGTATTTTTAGGTGTGTGTTGTTTTTTCTTTTGTTTTCCTTTTTTTTCATGTTTTGTTAAGTTCAGCAGCGTCTGACACCTAGTCTTCTATATGGAGTTGGAATCTCCTTTATGAAGTTATATTTTGTAGTTGTGTGTATCTCCTTGAGGGAGTTCCTCCCCCTTGGTTGCTTGTGTAGATTTAAGAAGGGTTAGTCCAGGCTTTGTACTAGTTCCAGTGGCGTTCGTTGACACCTCGTTTGTACTCTATTGAATTTTCAATTATTAATACAATTGTCGTTTGACAAAAAAATCATTAGTGACAGGATAAAGGTCAGATTATTTAAATTTATCGCGGACTCGGCACAAGCTGATCACAGGCCAATCATAGGCTGAAAATGTAGTTTGTGAATATAATTTTAGGCCAATCATAGGCTGAAAATGTAGTTTGTGAATATAATTTTAGACGGACAATTAACTAAGCAAAAGAACTGCAATTGGTCTGAAATATTGGGTATATGACCGTCTCAACAAGAAGAATTCAACAGTAGATAACATAATTGAAAATGACCTGAGACGACACTAGAATTAGGCCAGAGATATAACAACTCAGTTTAGTTTGAATGAAAAATTAGTAGGCAAACAAAATCTAATTGAGCTACAAATTTGTGGTTACGACTGTCCTGATGAGATAAATCCAATGGTAAGCCACTCCACTAAACTTACTCTATAAGGCACCAAAATTTCCCTATAGAGAACAACGAATCTGGGCTAAAATTATTTTGGATGACAAATTGAGCAGACAAACGAGCTCCAATTGAGATCAATTTTGGTAGGTACGACTGGTTCGACAAGAAGAATCCAATGGTGTTTCATCCACCTAAATCGGATTGTTGATTGTGTCAAAATTAAACCAGATATAAAATAACCCAATTTTTTTCAGATGAAAAATTGAGTGGGCAAATGAACTATTATTGAGCTAAAAGTTTACGGTACGACTGTGTCGAGGAGAAAAATCCAACGGTGGGTTGCCCACTTGAAATGGACATCGGCTTGCGTTCAAATTAGGCCTAATAGGAAATAACAAATTTTTCCTATCACTAATGATTAGGGTACCTTGTTTGATGATTTTTTCAAATTTAATGTAAGTATGTGATGTCTGCAAAAAATGTGGACCTTTACTGGAAATAGGCTAATATAGTGGACTGGAAATGAAATTATGTCCAAAAAAGTTTAAAGTGAAGTCATTAGCATCATGCAACTATGTATGTTCTAGAGAAGATTTATTAAAACTTAACTATATATAAAAGTTAAAATGAGAAACTTATACCATAAAATAATTTTATATTGACTTGAATGAAATTTAATAAACAGGATCGTAGCATACATCAATTCAATCGATTTCTTCGGATGGAATTACTAACAAAAAGAATGTAAGTTGTGGATTTGGGAGCATTGTATGAGTTGATAATATATATTTATTACATGCTTTTTGAAGGTTTATATTATATGATATGACNCAAAAAAAAAAAAAAAAAATCTAAAAAAATCACAATTAATACGTAATAGGATGCTGTAATTTTCTTGGTAGTTAATAAATAATAATATATATTTCTAATTACATGCTTTTTGTAGGTTTATATCATATGATATGACAAATATGCATTTGTAGATTCCGCGCAACGCATGGGTGTTATTAGTTGACTAAAATATCGAGTGGTCAACGTTACATTTAATTCTACAAAAATATCATACAAACTTCTAACATAGAAAAATCAATGCAGAAAATTCAGTGATCAGAATAAGAGGGCTTAGCTTATTGGATACTATATCAGGACCACTTGAGGAAAGACAACTAATCAAGTAACTGCATGTTATAAAAGCTGTCCTAGCATGTTGTGAGGCAGCTTAGAGCGAGTTTACAAGGTCTAAAAATATCATCTCCAGCCTTAATTATCAAGTTTCGAAAATGGCGAGGGGCGTTTTAGCTCTTGTAGGGAACGGTGAGAATGAGACTGTAATTAGTGAGATGGGCCGAGTCCTTGAGGGGTCGGGACTTGTGTACATGCTCGGCATGATTGTTCTGTCGATCTCTGTCATGTCTTTGCTTATCTTAGTGTGTGCAGACGATGGATCGAGTCGCAAGAATCGGAGTAATATGGACGGAGGTGGCGGTGGTGGCGGCGGCGGTTGTGGTGGTGGCTGTGGCGGTGGCGATGGTGGTGGAGGTGGCGGTGGTTGTGGCGGTGGTGGTGGTGGGGGTGGTTGTGGAGGTGGCGGTGGAGGCGGGTGTTGAGTTGTATTTGGCGGTTGCTTTTGGGGTTAATTAATTGATAAATAGATAGGAACGGGACATAATTTCAAAATCAGTCTTCTATATTGTCCACTTTTCACTATTGGTCTTCGATATTGACCCTCGTCAATCTTCATCCTACAAATTGACACTTTTTTCAATTATGGTTATGATAATTTTTTCTCAAAATTGATCCTCTATACTATCACTTTTTATCCAAGTTGCGGATAAAAATGGACAAAATTTGAGAAAAATGTCAATTTATAGGACCAAGATTGATTATGACTAATATCGAGAGTGAAAAGTGAACAACAGTTTTAAAATTATGTCATCGTGCATGTATGCACTATATGCAGTGTGTGTGTATAATATAATTATGTTCCGATTGAAGCATGTATTTTTGGTTTTTTTATTTTCTATATGTATGATATGGAAGAAGTTGTCGATGATGAATATTGATATACGTGTGTTAGTGTGTATTGTATTGATTAATTTTGTTCTTATTTTGTAATGAGACATTCAAATCAAATTTGTGATATCATCAAAAAATTGAAGTGTGAAGTCATGATCAGTATTGTGCAAGTTGCAAATATGTATTTATAGGCTAGAGAAGGCTAATTATTAATTAAATCTAAACTATAGATAGCAGTAAAAATGATAAAATTACTACCAATTTCATATTGGTTTGAATAAAATCAATAAACAGAAAGCATACATCGACTTCTTCGGATGGTGGTACTAACATTATAATCTAACATTATATTCGGATGGTGTAGCTCTGTTCATTTTGATTCTTCACGCTCTTCTCCGTTTGTATGGGAGCATGACTTCCCTTTATGCTTTAAAAACTTATAACTTCACTAAAAAAATTATATGAAAAATTCAATAGTTAAATATTATAATAAAAACTCTAATGGATATTTCATTGGTATAACTAAATTCCAACTAGAGATCAACACTATAATATTCCATCAAAATTATATTTCCCCTAGATTTCTAAAAGAAATTTAGTGATTCCAACAACTATTTTTTCAATGGGTTAGTATTGCAAGAATTTTCATTCGAATATGCAATTTGTATTTGAATTTTTCACTCATACTTCACCTGTTGAAATATTTGTCGTTAGAATAGTCAATTAGTGACGAACTAGCTAGCAAATTAAATGATAGAAATAAGTGTTTTTGCCAAAAAAAATATTTGTCGTCAATGATTCATGCGTCTAAAACACTGATATGGTGAAAATTCGTCATATTCTACAAAAAGTATGGAATAAAAAACAAAGGTGGAATATGAACCAAGGACTTTAACATAGGGGTGAGCATGGGTCGGTACGGTTCGGAGATTGATAAATCTTCAGAACCGAACCGAAGTTCAGAGATCACTAAAATTCGATCTCCAGAACCGTACCAAAAAATCAGTTCGGTCAGGTTCGAAGATTTTTATTTTTCGGTTCGGTTCGGTTTGGTTTGGTTTTCGGGACTATCGGAACGGTTCGACTCGGTTTGGTTCGGTTCGATTATTCGGAGATTTCTTATCATTTTTTAAATTTTTTTGAATGACCACCTAGTTATATTTTATTTTTTATATGTTTTTTTTTTCCAACATTCATCAATACTTCATCATACTAAAGAATTTATTTTTAAATCAACTTTAGAAGTAACCCTAAATTTTAATGAAGACTAAATTCAACTAACATTGAAAATTTAAATTCAAACAAAATATAATACAGTTTTATAAAAAATTAAAGTAATATTTATTTAACCTTCCATACCATGTTAATTATAAGATAAACTAAGGGTAAGTATCGACAACTTTAAGTAAAGCTTAATTTTTTTTTTTTTAAAAAAATCTTTAACCTTTCATTCCATTTATTTTTTTTAAACATGAGAAATTCAATTGTAGATCAAGTATTACTAAACATGAAATATAAGTGAATCTTAGTTGTTATTACTATATTTTATTTGCATTTTAAAAATTCTCAAATTATATAGGATCAAAGTTGATATAAAATATATTAATAACACGCATCTATTTTTATAATTCGGTTCTTAATTTTCGGTTCTTCGGTTCGGTTCGGTTCTCGGTACGGATATTTATGAAATCTCCAGAATCGTACCAATTATTTTTCCGGTTCGGTTCGGTTTGGAGAAAGTCAAACGGTCAACGGATATTTTTCAGTTCGGAGTGATTTTAATTCGGTTTTCGGTACGATTTGGAATTCTCCGAGTTTCATGCTCAGCCCTACTTTAACATTTGGCAGGTTGCAACTTTAAATGAGAAATTAAGGGGAAAAAAGTCCTAGCTACCTAAACATCCATGATCATGCTATGCTTTCAAAATATATTATCAAGTCGAATTTCAAGTTCTCGTCCGTGGGCTAATCCTAAGAATACCAATTAGTCGGACTTGTCCTAATTAAGCATACTTTAGTTATACTATTGTAGCGAACACTCAGAAAATATACACAAGTTGGTCACTTTCCCAAAAAGATATGCGAACTTAGACTTTATAAATAAAAAATTCGCTACAATAAGTTAAAAAGAATCATTAAAAATAGGTACACTAATTACTATCTTAGAATAATTTGGTGACATTGCATGCTAACATTTCACACCGGTCAAATATGGGATTACAGTGCATAGAAACTTTTATTGGAAAATTCAATGGGTAAATGAACTCCGATTGAGCTAAATTCTGTGAGTATAGCCACATTGACAAGACAAGTCAAATGATAGATCACTCCGACGAATGGACGTCGGATTACACCGAAATTTCACTAGACAGAGAACAATTAAACCAAAATAGATAAAAAAAAAAAAAANGCTCCTCAAAAAAAAAAAAAATAAATAAATAAAAAATAATAATAATAATAATTCACCTCCGAAAAGGGGCAAGATTAGATTAAGTTTAAACTAATCTTTGCCTCCAATGCAACAAACAGGCTTAGGGAAAAAAATGTCCAAATCAGTCGCTGCAAATACGAGTAGTGTTTGATGGTTGTATTTAATTTGCTCGAGAGGACTAAAAGAACCTAAAATATAAACCGAACAGTGGTGGAAAATATATGTAAAGGAGTATTTTAATCAGGTAAAATACGTGGCGCCCCCTACGTGTTTAACGAAATGTGCGCGTTTTTACACTGTGTTTTAAAAAATGCACTAGACCCCCTTATGTTTAAGTAATTGTTGCACGGTTTCCCCATTCCGTCCAACTTAACAGCGAGTGGAAGACACCTTCTCCACTTGCAACAAAAAGTGTTTAGAGCTATTGACCTTACTCATTCTGCGAATGTGTCAGCCGAGAAAAAGGCCAAAATTGATGAGTTTGCTTATTCTTTGATTATTTTGAACTTATCTGACTCTGTGTGAAAAAAAGTTGGTAAATTGGACTCTGCTAAAGAACTTTGGGAAAAATTAGAGGAACTATATATTGAAACTTCTTTGCCAAATAAGTTGTTCTTGCTTGAAAAATTTTTCCACTTCACAATTGATTTGTCCAAAGATATGGATGATAATTTGGATGTGTTTACCAAACTTGTTCAGGATATTAAGCATACTGGTGATAAGCATATTGATGATTATACCCTTATTGTGCTCTTGAATGCTATACTTGATTCTTATGGTGATGTGAAATATGCTATTAAGTATGGTAGAGATAATGTGAATGTTGAAACTGTTGTGAATGGTTTGAAAAAAAAAGAGCTGGATTTGAAAACCAGCAGGGGGAATGAGAATGTCGGCGAGGTTAATTTTGTGAGGGGAAAAGGCCTCAAAATCATTTTCAGAATGAAAAAAAAACCTCTGGCAGATCAAAATTTTGGCAAAAAGAAGGGTACGTGGAAAAGTAAGTTGAAGTCTCGACCGAAAAATCGTAAGTGTTATAATTGTGGTGAAATTGGTCATTACAAGAATGATTTGCCTAATCCCAATCAAAACAAGCATAATGATCTTGCGAATATGGCATCTAGTAGTGAAAACCTTGGTGATGTATTTTATGTGAGTGAAATGCATGATAATGTGAATCCTGTGCATTCCCGTTCTCTTTGTGAAACTGAATGGCTTGTGGATTCTGCATGCTCGTTTCATATGTCTTCTTTCAAAAACTTGTTTTCGAACTACAAAGATGTGAAGCATGGATTTGTTTCTGTGGCTAATGAGAAATCGTGTGAAGTTGCTGGTCTTGGTGATATTTGCTTGAGATTTGATTCTGGTTTTGTGTTAACCTTGAAGAATGTGAGGCATGTCCCTGATTTGTATCATAATTTGATATCATGTGCATCTTTAGAAGATGATAGTTTAGAGGGTAAATGGGGAAATGATGTTATGAAAATTTTGAAGGGTTCTTTGGTGATCTTGAAAGCTGTTAAAAAGTTGAACTTGTATGTTTGCATTGCTGAATCTTGTATGCAAACCCTGTGAATGATGTTTTTGGTGACAAAACTGATTTGTGGCATAAGCGTTTAAGTCACCTGAGTTCTAGGGGTCTTAGATTTTGCATAAAAATGGCTCTTTTGGTTGTGACAAATTGTCTTGTGTGCCATTTTGTGAATCCTATGTGCTTGGCAAACAATCAAGAGTGCGTTTTCCTGTTTCTTCTGAATTACTTGAGTATGTGCATGCTGATATTTGGGGCCCGGTTAGTGTGCCGACTCATGATGGAAATCGATATTTTTTTTCTGTGATTGATGATTTTTCAGGAAAGGTTTGGGTGTTGTTTTTGAAAAACAAAACTGATGTGTTTGAGAAGTTCAAAAACTGGAAAACCTTAATTGAGAATCAAACATGCAAGAAAATTTGAGTTTTGAGGATCGATAGTGGTTTTTATTTTTGCTACAAATTGTTTGATAATTTGTGTGGTAAGTCTGGTATTCAAAGACATAGAATTGTGTCCTACATGGTTCAGCAGAATGGTGTTGCTGAGCGTATGAATAAAATTTTGATTGAAAGAGTGAAATGTATGCTTACATGTTCTGGTTTTTCTAAGTAGTTTTGGGGTGAGGCTATTTTGACTGCATGTCATGTGATTAATTTTCTCCTTCTGTGCCTTTGAATGGTAAATATCCAGAATTTGTGTGGTCTGGTACTCAAATTGATTATTCGAACTTGAGAGTATTTGGATGTTCTGCTTTTGTTAATAAAAAAGATGATAACCTTGAACCGAAGCGTGTGAAATGTGTTTTCCTTGGCTATCATGATGGGGTTAATGGTTATCGTTTGTGGTTGAGGAGAGAACTTGGCTTTAAGGTGTTAATTTGTCGGGATGTGATTTTCAATGAGTTTGAATTTCCTTGTGTATCTGCTCCTTTACCTGTTTTTGAACTTGTCGTTGCTCCGAGCAAGGTGGAGCTTATACCTGGTTCGTGTCTTTTGTATGATGATGTGCAGAATGTGCCTATTATGCCTGATGAGAACTCTATTTCCGACAATCTATCTATAAATGTGCTTGATAATCATGTTGATAATGCTGTTGTGCATGAGTAAATTGTTGAAAATTTGCCTAAATCTGATCTTTGTGATTTGCATGACTATCATTCGGCTAGAGATAGATGTAGAAGAGATAGGGATCTATATGCTTCTAAACATGACAATCTTTGCAATGCATGAATATTGTGGAAAATAAAGTGAAGTCCTTGCATGTTAATAATATGTGGTCTTATGTTGGTAACCTAAGAAAGTGGTTCTTAGTGGATTCTAAATGGATGTCATGTTTCTTGAAAATTTTGATCTTTGATACGTGCGATTGATATGTGTTATGTGAACTTTGTGTGAGGTAGCCGACTTTGTGTTTGCTACATGTTTGCTCTAACTTTGTGTTTGAGTGCAGGTACGGTAAGGTAAGGCGATGATGACCCCTGTCAACCCGAGTCTTGTGAACCGACTTTGGGCCAAGGTGGAGAATGTTGGTATTGTGGCCCAAATGAGATATTTTATTGATGGCTCAATATTTAAATATTTCTCAGGTCCAATTCTTTGGCCCGAGCCCAGTTTTTTTGGCAGCCCACATGATCTAAATTGATCTTGACCGTCTATTTCTTTATCTTACCTGCTGCATCCCTAAGGATCAAATTAGAGTTCTCGTAAGCAGCTATCAACCCTAAGAGTCTCTACCCGCAGCCATCTTGTTAGCAACCTTGAGAATATTCAGGAAGTTCAATTTATTAGTTATGATTCTCTCTCTCTGTTGTTCTCGCCAATGTTTTAAATAACGTACCGTATTGGTCAGTAATACCAGATACCGGCCATTGATACGGTACAATTACACACAAAATACCGGATGTACGGTCGTATCGATTTGTACCGGGATCATATCGTAAATACTGAAAAATACCGGTACGAGAACACGAAAACCCGAGCCCGACGAGTCGGGCCAGACGACTACCCTACAGATTTACTAAGAATTGTTAAATTTGTTACTTTTCAAACTTATTCAGTACAACTGAATATTCTTTGCTATTTTTTTTTAACCATTGATTCTTTTCAATAGAAATTCAATTAATATTGTGTTAGAAAACGGTGAAACCAACATTCAGTAGCAAGTAAATAAGCATCCGAATTTGTACCAAAAATAAAAAATAAAAAAATAAGCATCCAATTAAAAACAATGGATATCTACTCACGAAGTTGTACTGGTTGTCTCGTCTCTTTTCATGCATGGGCCCATTACAGTTGGATGATGATACAATCAATCATCATCCATCAGAGCTCATGATGTTTCTTCATTGTTCTGTACCCTTGGGCCGCCCCTGAATAAAGATAATCCCTGAAAAGTGAACTTTCCTCTTATCAAAATGAACAAATCCAATACTGTATAAGCTATATCCATTAACAAACAATCGTGTGCTTTTATGAGCCTTAAACATTTTGTTTTTCCAGCGAACACAGTGGACTTACCTTAGACCAATGGTTGAAGTTGAAGTAAACGATGAAAATACCTATCCTCTGCTCGCTGATGTTGCGTCATCTTCATCCTCCGATTCTCACGATTCCCTCGAGAGAACAGGTTTTGAATCAATTCTATTTCTATGTGCTTTTCCAATCGATTGAAGCTCAATTTTTTGTTCTAAATCGATTTCGTCTAGAAAGTTTGAGGCTTTTGACATTATGTGTCTGGGTCGATAATTTCGTGCATATGTGGGAAGTTCTTTTTTTTCGATTTCGTCTAGAAAGTTTTGAGGCTTTTGACATTAATTGTGTCTGGAAATGTGAAGGGACTGTTTGGACAGCAATTGCCCATATAATCACAGGGGTGATAGGTTCGGGTGTGCTTTCACTGGCATGGAGTGTGGCTCAGCTGGGCTGGGTCGCGGGCCCGCTTTGTATGGTGCTGTTTGGAGTAATTACAATTATTTCTTCTAATCTTCTCTGCGATTGTTACCGATATCCCCACCCTGAAGCCGGCCACATCAGAAATCGGTCCTATGCCGAAGCTGTTAGATCTTATTTAGGTAACTTATTGNTATTAGAACTGGTGAAATGGGGTGTGGTTAGAATTACAGTAGCCATTGACATTCTGTGGGAAAATTGACACACTTGGGAATACACATTCTGTGGGAACATTTACTTTTTTATTATTTGGCAGGAAAGAAGAGTATGTGGGTGGCTGAATTTTTTGTTCAAGAAAGCTACTATGGTTATAGTATTGCTTATACAATAACATCTGCCATTAGTATGAGGTATTTAATTCCTCGATGTCTAATGCTATTTTGAAGCCTCCAAACACGAGCAGACTCGTTAAACTAGTTATTGCAAGAAATTGATGTTAAGTACTCCTTTCCAGTCTGAGAAAACTGACCCTCGTAATTTTGTTTAAAGTAATTTATGTTTGTGGTTTGTTGGTATATATAGGGCAATTCTAAAATCGAATTGTTATCACGAGCAAGGGCACGATGCTCCGTGTGAATACGGAGGCAGTTTTTTCATGTTATTGTTCGGGGCAGTTCAGGTTGTATTCTCTCAGATACCAGACCTACACAACTTGCAGTGGCTCTCTATAATTGCAGCCATTATGTCCTTTGCGTACACTTTCATTGGGCTGGCTCTTGGCTTTGCCAAAGTATTAGGTGTTTATTTTAATATTTTCGGTTCCGTTTAATTTATTTTCTGCAATAAAATTCTCGTTTTTAAAGATAACTTTCGGTTGAATGCAGAGAATGGCGAGGTCAGGGGTGATTTTGGCGGAGTATCTACAGCCACTGCCGCTCAGAAAATATGGCTCTCGTCTCAAGCAGTGGGAGACATTGCTTTTGCTTTCACCTACAACATAATTCTTTTGGATATTCAGGTTAGTTAGAACCTATCTCGAGCTCTGTTCTACATTAATTATTTAGATATTTATTGAGATAAAATTCTTGCTAAATTGCATTTAGAGTCGTGTTGATTCAACGGCATAGCAATTTTTGTCCCAAAATTCCAACATTTCGTCTTTTGGTCGTGTAATTTAATATTTTGCAGCAATTGGTCGTGTAATTTAATATTTTGCAGCAATTTAAGGACTGAAATTGCAACAAATTTCCAATTTATATTTTTGGGATGAATTTTTTATCAGCAATTTAAGTCCTACAATTTAAAATTTTATTTCAATTTCAGTCCTGTAATTTAAAATTTTGTTGCAATTGCAGTCCTCAGATGACTGAAATTGCAGTAAAATATTAAATCACATGACCAAAAGGCGAAAAGTTATAACATTAGGACTAAAACTGCTATAACGTTAAACCAAAAGGGCTTAAAATGCATTTTTTGCCTAAAATTCTATATATACTTAAAAAAATTATGAACGACAAATGTGTGAATGAAGGATACTCTCAAGGCACCACCGGCCGAGAACAAGACAATGAAGAAGGCATCGACTATCGCTATACTTATCACAAGCTTCTTCTTTATCTGTTGTGGGTCTTTTGGGTATGCAGCTTTTGGTAACCAAGCACCGGGCAATCTGTTGACGGGTTTCGGATTTTACGAGCCCTATTGGCTTGTCGACTTTGCTAATGCATGTATCATTCTTCACCTTGTGGGGGGATATCAGGTAGATCTCTCATTACTCAATTTTCCTATTTTTTTTTTTTTTTTTTTCGANGTAAAATATTTCATTTTACTTGATCCTTACAAGTTTCGACTACTTTTCGGTCTGCTTTTTGTAGATATACAGCCAGCCACTTTTTGCAGTAGCCGAGAGAAGGATCAAAGAAAAAAATCCGAACAGTGGATTTTTGAACAACGAGTATGAAGTGAAGCTCCCAATGCTGCCACGTTTCAAGTTAAGCATTTTCCGGCTATGCTTTAGGACTGCTTATGTGGCGTCGACAACTGGGCTCGCCATACTTTTTCCGTATTTCAACGAAGTCTTGGGAGTTTTGGGAGCATTGAATTTTTGGCCTCTGGCGATTTATTTCCCCGTGCAAATGTATTTTGTGCAGAACAAAGTGAGAGCTTGGACGGGCATTTGGATAGTCCTTCAAGCTCTACGAATATTCGGCTTGGTGTGCACGGTTTTGGCTTTTATTGGGTCGGTTGAAGGCCTTATAAGCAACAAAATGAGCTAAGGAAGTGTGTGAGTCTGCTGTTGATTGCTGGACGATTTTCGTGTACGATTTTGATTGAATAAAACAATAGTTTCGTGCTTTCGGTTCGTGTAATATATTCATACACATGAATAGTTGCCATTAGAGAAAAAAACTACATGGAATAGAATAATCTGTGGGAGGAGCCTCTTGGATTTTTGGTTCTCACAAGATATTTTTCCTGGTGTAAGATGTCAGCTTATCTATTTTNTGGAACATTTTTGTCTGTACATTTTGATGTGTGTTTTTCTGGTTGGGCAACTAGTCCACCACACTCCAAAAACAAGTAGGTGTTTATGTCTTGCTTTGAGTCCGTAATATTTTAGCATCGGCCCAGCTTTGAGATTGTTTATAATCTTTTAAGATGGTTTGACTATGTTATTAGACTATTAGCTAATTTTTTTAAAGAAAATTGTTTCTTGAGATACAATATAATAATTTAAAAAATATAATATTAATTTTAGAATAAAGAGTTTGAATAATAATTTAAAAAATATAATATTAATTTTAGAATAAAGAGTTTGAATAAAAATATATAACTTTTGTATACTTATGTAATTTTTATATAGCATTAAGTGTAAATTATTATTAGTTAGTATTACTATTAACTATTATATAATACTAGTAATCAAGCTTGTGCACATGTACAAGTACAAACAAAATATTACGTATATGATATATGATATAAAATATAATAGAATAATGTACTTACAAAATTAAGGAATCTAGACAATTAATTAGTTGAAATTATTATTATTATTGAAATTATTTATGCAGTAAATTTTATCTTATAAAATTCATCTTTGAAATCTCGAACTAATATAAATTAAGTTTTAGATTTGGGTATATATAATTTCATTGAATATATTTTAATCCCACCTTCAATGGCATATCGCAAGCACATAGTTCACGATGCTACGATCCCTCAACGCAAGAAACGGATCCCAATCGGGCTTCTTAATCGGGCTGGGCCGGCGTTGGATGTCCGCCAAAACGACCGTGATGAGCTTCGGTGACGGGTCCCAGGGTGCACTGGGCTTGGCTTCTTCCATAGGTTTGGGCTTCGACGCCTATGAACCCACTCCTATCACGACCCTACCGCCGGACGTTTGCGGCGTCACCGCCGGCCACTACCACTCCCTTGCCGTCACTTCACAGGGCCAAGTCTGGGCCTGGGGCCGTAACAGCGAATTGCAGCTTGGTCGTGGTCCGCTTTCTCCTAGGTCCTTTTTTCCCTTTTCCATTTGCCTATGTTTTTTTAGCTCCTGATTGGAGATTCAGGTTACATGTGATATATGTGGATATATTTGTTGATGATGCGGCTTCACATTTTTCAGCAGATATTGAAAAAAATTCATCCTTTATTCATAAATTATCTTGGATTTTAGTTTCTAAGGACATCTACTGTTATCCATCATCATAAGCATAAATGGCTTTTATGCTATTGAGAAACACAAATTCTTGTATGAGGTGAACTATCTGTTAGGCGGTACTTTTTCTAACAAAAATGTATACTTAAACTATGAAATATCATGCGTTTGTTTGTGTTGTTTTTTAGAGTATGGCATTTCAGTTTGAAAGTGTGCAAATTTGTTGAAAAAGTATGGTTGCCTGACATTTAGGCCTGCCCGTTGACAAAATAATTTAGCTTGTGAGGCTATTCTTGGCTGCAGTTGAACTCTGGGCCCTTTGATCTACAGAGAAAGCTCTGTCTGTGTTATCTTAAAAGGTTCAATCTTTAGGCTATTCTTGGCTGCAGTTGAACTCTAGGCCCTTTGAGCTACAGAGAAAGTTCTGTCTGATTTATCTTAAAAGGTTTCAATCTTTAGGCTCGAAGTTGTTTCTTTTATGTCCCTTTAAGTAATGCATTACCAAATGTTGTGACTTACTGTTAATCATCTAAGTCATTAAAATTTCATTCTTGATATCTAGAGAACAGTGGAATGAACCACAGAAAGTAGAAGGATTGGATCAAGTGAAGGTTGCAGCTACATTTGCATCTGGTGTTGTATCTGCTGCAACTGGAGATGACGGTACTTTGTGGGTGTGGGGAAAGTCCAAACGTGGGCAACTCGGTCTCGGAAAAGACATGACTGAGGCTGTTTCACCTTCTAGAGTCGAAGCACTTCTTGGACACGAGATAGTTAAGGTGGTCCTCATATATCATGTTTAAGGTAGAAATATTAATTTTTGTAGGATTTCATACTGTAACGTGAATGCTCGAAGTAAAAGAAACAGTTGGTGTAAACTTTCATACTGTTTGAATTAAATTTAAGATTTTTATTTGTGATTGGTCAGGTTTCACTGGGGTGGGGACATGCTCTTGCTCTGAGTAAAGATGGGAATCTGTTTGGCTGGGGATATTATTCGGATGGCAGATTAGGGAAGATTGGTAAAACTTTCGAGGCATCCCCACTAGATTCTCATTCTATTGCTGGTAAAGTCAAGTCATCATCATGCGAAAACTCGAACGTAATGATTGAGGCAGCTGAGCAATTGGTTCTAGAAGCAATAGAGAAGGAGAAGGACATGCCTATTATCTGGGAGCCTACTCAAATTGAAGAACTGCATGATGTTGATGTGATAGATGTGGCTTGTGGGCTTGATCATTCCTTAGTATTGTGCAGTAAGCCAGCACCATCCATTAGTATGAAATATCATGTGATTGATTATCATATATAATATTTACTAAAGAACCAAACTAACTAGACATTTTGCAGAAATGCATGCTTGAGGTTAACACAAGTGTCTTACATTTCGCTCATCCCGTTTGTGGAGCTACCTGAAATCGATAATTTCATGAATTTTGTTAACACGTATCTCTTTAAATTTTCTAAATTATAAATAACCCAAAACCTTTGATCCAACACTTTGCCATTACATCCTTCAACCATTTTTTTTTATCATTAAAACTTATCTGACAAATTTTGTAACTATCTGCAAATCAAAATAAGCTAATTCATATTTAATTTTTCAGGCGACGGTACTCTTCTGAGTAGCGGGAGCAATGTGTACGGCCAATTAGGTAGAGCCAAAGACGATTTAGGATTTCATGCAGTCGACATGAAATTTTCAGGCCCCCGACCCATCCGCATAGCATCAGGACTCGGACATTCATTAGCAATTTGCACGAATATTTTGTCAGAAGATGGAACAAACAACGTTGTCACATGGGGATGGAATCAAAGTTTTCAGCTCGGGAGAGAAGGTTCCGAAAATATTCCATTGGCAGTTGCTGGTCTCGATGGTGTGGGCCCCACATCTGTCTCTGGTGGGCGTGTGCATTCATTAGCTGTCACAGGTAAGGGTGAAGTTTGGTCTTGGGGTTGCGGTAGGAATGGACGGCTGGGATTGGGTAGCTCTATTGATGAACCCGAACCTATGCTAATCGAACAATTGGAGGGTCGTGAAGTTTTGCAAGCTGTTGCGGGTTTCGATCACAATCTTGTCCTACTGAACGATGCTAGTTATTAAAACTTAAGCATATATGATAAGTTCACTTTCTTTCCTATCTTTTCGTTTTGGAAGGTACATGTTCGATTAGCTTTCAACGTTCATGCAGTTGTGATAATACAATTTCCAAAGCTTGTCGTCTGCTACAAACAATATATTTGAATGCGAATTGTGCTATTTGTCAACAAGCACCATTACATTGCAATGAATAGCATACATGGCTTCAAACAGTAACTAAATGTAGCAATTTGATCCGAGTACTCATGCTCAATAGTACTAAACAAGGTGCCGGCTAAAAATAGGATAGCAAAAAGACAGCACGAGAAATCGTGTATCAGAAGTTTTCTGGGCTGTCGTCCAATTGCTTCTCATCCTCGATATCGACCTCCAAGATTTCCTAGAACAATCAACAACTATTAGAATGCTGTGTATGGAGCATATTAATAAAGTTCTTGACAGGAAGTGATATATAAAGAAGGTTTTATTTTAGAGCAACTTACTGGTATTCTCTGCTTCAAGTAGTTCCCAAGTCTGGCCAAAACCGTTGAACGTTTATGCCAAAAGCGGCCGCTGAGGCTGATCTTCACATACGGTCCATCTAACTCAACAAGCTCTGCTTTTCCTGTTCTAACATTCTCTTCTCCACATTAGCACACAGACAAAAACGTTTAAGGAGCCGAATCATCACATCTAAATTGCAAATAAGTTCACCTGTTATGTTAACAGACGCGTCAAAGAGCTGCGCCAACTGCAAGTTTCGAAAAAAATTCGAAGGTCATTCAATCACAATGCTCTTAACTTTCCAACTAAACTGCATATCATAATTTTCTAAGAACAACATAAGAAAAGCTTGCCTCGGTTCTAGCATCGTCCAAGACCTGCTTGATGTTATCCTCTGTCAGATCAAGCGGTGCTGACGTGGCAGAAATCGGAACTGGAGAATATGATCTCAGCCTTTGGTTGGTTCCGAACCTTTTCTTCGACGTGTTTGTTTTGAGCTTCAGATCGGCCGGTGAAACTAAGAAACTTGACGGCGGGCGGTGTGAAGGGGTGAGAAGGGAGAGGCTGTGGCGGTGAAGGGGAAGAAGTTTGATGAGTGGCATTGTTGGCTTTTTTCTCCGGCGATGGTTATCTAGCTAGTGTTATGTCCCATAGAATGAGTGTGTGGTCAATAAGAAATATACATTTGTGTCATGTGGGTTGTCCTATCTTTTTTATTTGTTATATATCCTATTGTCAAAATGGTAAGCGTTAAACACTTATCTAAAAATAAAATTCACAAAAAATGCATTTATACATAGTATAGATAGATATTTTTTTATTTTTTATATAAATATGTATATATATATTATATATTTATTCATAAATTGAATTATATTAAAAAAATAACATCCGACCACATATGCTTCTAGGGGTTTATTCTAATAATATATTTGTATTAGTTAATATGTATATAAATACAATTGTGCTTATTTATTATATAAGATGAGTGTAAAAATACAAAAATATATTTAAATAGTTATATTTGTTAAAATATAGTATATTTTTTATAATAAATTATTATTATCATAAATAAGAAAATAAACTCAATATTAATAATATTTTTGTAAAAATAATGATAAATGATGATAATGTCATTCCATACCCATTGGAGAAGAATTCCTTACTTTGTTCTTACCGGTGACATCTTCGCTTCGGGCCTTATTTCTTCTCCATACCAAACATATCAATGGAAATACTTTTTCATCATTTCATATAATCATTTCATTCTTCAAGTCATTACATCCTATCAAATTCCATTCCAGTAGACCAATCATGCCTTAAGAATTCAATTCTAATGGCAGATTGTTCTATGAAATATGTTTATAAAAAGTTCTATGGAGCAATTGGATGACTCCATTAATGTAGTCATCCATAATTTTATGTACTAACACGTATCCAATGTATATTTATTGCAGGACATGTGTCAATGTACTATTTGTAAATAACTATGGATGACTCCATAAATTAAGCAATCTGATGGCTCCATGGCAAAATCGTATCATTTATTGCATCAACAGCATATTGTTTTAATGTATATATCATTTATTCTATCCCAATTTTTAATTATGCAAACA